>JAVQJX010055233.1:0-12217 GCA_036025115.1 Ambassis agassizii
TGTTCCTTAGCACAGTAAAAGCCTCTGATTTGCTAGTTGAATGTTTTTAAGGCAAAGCAGCATCAGTGGTATGTACGTATATGTATGTCACATAACATATACTGTATGCGCAAGAGGTTTCTACACTTAAACGTTAGTTATCCAGCACGTGTTGGGTTTTAGTATTTAAAGAACTGGGTTGGCTATTTGCTTCCATAAACCATAATTATATTTTGTTCACAAATGCATCATATTTGGAGACATATACTCTATGTCACTGTGGTATTGTAGAAAAAAGAGAATTCCTCTTGGCAGCATGATTAGGACAGTGTGCCACTAGCTGTTTCAATCATTTGTGTTGACAGTCCCAGATTCCCCCAAGTAGCCCCTGAGCAAGAGCAACTACCAACTGTGTAATAACGGCTCCAGCTATTTTATGTAATATAGTGCAATATCAGACAGGTGCTTGCAATATGTCACTGTGGTTGAACAGGAAAGCAATTCTAGTGTTAGTTGAGAGATGAAGTATGACAGCGATCGCACTCTGTCCAATATGAGACGGCGTCTACAGGAAAATGTGTCATCTTTGTGAAAATGAAGGTGGTCACAGTGTGTTGAATTAATGAATCACATTTTCATTTGCATATTAGTTCATTAGTGAATGTTTGCACACCTGTCATTTTGTTTTGTGTGTGTGTGTCTGTCACACATATCCTTTTGTTCCAGACAGAAGGGTAGACCAAGCCATCAATCATATCAGCTTTGGTTTAGATTCTGTCAGGATTATGGCACCTTCTGTTAATATGCTGTCCTCACCTGGGAGCTTCATGTACAGACATCATGCTTCATCTCCCTGATGATCAGATTTAGAGCTTTGAAAAGCCTCCATTCTAGGGCTCCAGCGTGCAAACAGTTGACAATGCCTCTGCTGTTTTGGTGGCAGCTCACCAGAAATGCTCATGTCCTGGATTTCCATGCCTCTCTCTACAGTATTTTCCAGTTAATGTGACACGTAAAGAATAAGCTGCCGGCTCTGTTCCTCAAGTTTAGAAGCAGCAAGTTTTTTTTCTCTCTCTCTCTGTTCTGTACAGCAGCACAGTCAGGAGGAGCTTTCCAGGGCTGCTGTCTGTCAAGTGTTCATCTCATGTGTCTTCCAGAAACCTTCTCATCTCTTTGTCTCTGTTCACCCTATCGACTCTCTGTGGAGCATGAAAGGGCACCCATGGGAGAGAGCGAGCAAGAGCAAAGGAATCCCTCCTGCTCCCTTTTCAAGAAACGTGTAGGTCTGTGGCCTAGTTAATCAACTTCCTCCTAAAACCACAGAGGCTGCTCACTCCAATCTACCACCTGAATTTAATATGTACTCATTATTTCACGGTGGTTGAGTAAGCATCACTTGAAAGCTTTTGTCATTTCCACCATGTTTTGTGGAGTGAAGAAAGGTGAAAGTGCAGGTTCACTTTTTGTTGATTTGAAGTGAGACCAAAGTGCTGACAGCTGCCTCAGATTACCGATGTGAGGATGACATACTGTCTTGGCATTACTGACAAATTCTGACAAGAATATTTAAATACATTTGAATACAATGCATATTTGTATCCATAAAATGTGTCACTGCAAAAGACTTGAGGCAAATGAAGTCTGCTCGTTTTGTATTCAGGACATATAGTTTGCATATAAAAACCTTATTGTGGCTGCAATTTAAATGGTACATAATAGTGTATTGGGTTTGATTGTGCTATTACAAAATGATGTCAGGCTGTGAATGTGTCTGCGCTTTGCCTTGAGTCAGAGGTAAAATTTCAATAAACCCCACAGAGAGCAGCCTTTGAAAACCGCCCCATTGTTCCGACTGTGCATCCAGACCACAAATGATGGGCTTTGTTGAAATACGTCCTCTCTGTAGCTGACACTGCTCCTGGCTCACAGAGCTCATTCTTTTGTAATTACTGCTGTGAATCTAAAGCTTCTGCTTTTCTCTTCTTGTTTACTTTTTGCTTGAACTGATACAGCAGTTTTATTTTACTGCCGCAGTTGATAACTCAATCAAAATTATGTAAATATAAAGTCTCTCTTCTTACGTCATTGTGCTTAGTAGGCAAGCACACATTTTCTTTGTGTGTGGGTGGTGTGTGAGTGTGATTATTAAGGACAGATGTGACACTTACTCAAGTTTATGTTGTTGTTGTAGTAGACTGACGAAAATTACTAAGGCCTCTTAACACACTTTTAATAGCGTGTTCTCATATTGCACAGAGATATGTGAAATGAGCAATAACCATACAGCTGGAGTAGATACTGGTGATATCTCATGACATGTTGCCTGTGGAGGATATCTGTAAAACAGATCTCTGAAGCTAGCGTCGCTGTGAAATGTTTGTCCTGGCTGTTGATGTTTGGTTTAAATTAAGGCTGCTTGAATATTGGTAGATTGACTGTAAGTGTACCATTAGATGGAAATGCAGCATGATCATTTGGTCACCTCATTGATGATCTATTGTGCGTTCTTGCTGTCAAAACTATAGCCTACAATCCACATAACTGGAGGAAAGATGCCTGTGTCTGTGTACATGGCATATATGAGATGCTTGTAATGTTAACAGTGTTTATACAGTGTGGGTGACTTATGTTATCAATTGTAGGGCAGTGAGTCATATAGCAAGCAGACAGCTCGGGGATCTACTGATGCAGGCTTACCCACAGAGTTTGCATCAAGGGCTGAATTCCAAAGCAGTGTCATCCATGCCTGCCTGTGTTTGGATGGATCGTCTCTGCAGCAGTAGCAGCTGGCACTGGGCCTCAGGATGGAGGACTATCCTCCTCGTCTTCCCTTTATTATTCCTCTCGCCTCTCGCAGGACTGAAGACTAATGGAAAGAAAAAGAAGGGAGGGAAAAGGCCCAGAGACATTAGCAAGGAGACGAGAGAAAAGTCATACGTTATGTTGAAATGTGTTTCTAATTCCTCCCTATTTACATAAATCAGGCGGCAGAAACCTGAATATCAGGACTCCACGTGCACCTTATGGCTGGACTGGAATGCACACGTTGTTTAACAATGTGGTCTTTGAACTAGTAACAAACATGTATTATAGGTAATATAGACGATGAACATGCATGCTAAAGATTGCTAAAGGTAAACATTTGAATCCATTCCTTACTATGACTCAAACAGTCTCAGACTGTAGAAGAGGATATGCTCGGAAAATGATAAAATAAATAAATAACTGATCGACAAAGGAGAATAGACATCAATGAAACAGACATACAAAAATATAACTGAAATAAATAAATAAATATCTCTGTAGCAGTGCAGAGACTGATGACAATGAGAGCCGAAGACAATAGTGTGACTGTGCAACAAGTTTCTTTGCTATTTTTGTAGCTGTAGGGGCGTAAGTGTCTCTTATAGACACAGCCGGTGGAGTGTGTATAGTAGTGTGTACAGTTATTTCTGGCAAAGACTGGCTGGATTTTCAATGTTGCTGGTTTTCTTTTTTTAAATGTTCCTGTAAAGCGATCTGAGAATTTAATTACTTTGTGAGCGTGATCTGTTGTTTTTATTATTCTGCTGGATGGATGAGTGGACTGTTTAGTGTTTTACAGGTCTGGATAGACTGTTGAACTTCTGACAATAAAAAAATTGTCACTTAACAGTTTCTCTCTTCTAAAAAGAGTTTTGTACTGGATATTGATATTCCAACTGCTTAACAGTCGCATAGCATCACCAAAAGGGATTTCACCCAGTGAATTACAGTTTCTGCCAATGTAGCAGAAGCAGAACCAAATCTGTGAGCTGGTCAGTTTGAAAGGAACAGCATCAGTAAGTTATGTTGTACGGTGCATAAAGGTCACACACTGCTCACCTAAATGCAAAATCACTGGGGAGAAATCAGCATAGAGCAAAGATTAAAAAGCGAGCAGGGAGAGGGGGTGAGTGGCAGCAGGCAAAGCTTGAATGATAGCAGGCTCAAAGAAAAAGTGAGCTGACAGACGTGGAAGTGTTCAGACGCACAGAGAAACTGAGACTTAAATATAAGAGCGCGTGCAATATGATGAGAGTGTTTGGCTGCGTGTGAGACAAAGTGTTGGCATGAGAAGCATGTGTGACTCGCTGGTAGTGCAGTGTGAATGAGAACAGTGTAAGAAATAATTGAGATCCAACAAATAATTGAGAAGCTTGTGACAGAGTAAAAGTTGCTGTTATATTATCTTCACTTCAGGAGCACACAAACTGATGTTTGACACATGACTACATAGAATTTCCATAAAATGCCTCTAAATCCCATTTTTAACAGGATTTTATATAAATCCCTTCCTTCTAGAGAGAGACAATAAAACGGAGAGGCAGAAAGAGGTGAGAGTGGAGAACAGTAATGAATGGTGGATGACGAAAAAAACTGAGGAAGAAAAAAATGAGTTGGAACACAGGAGAAAAAAAAGCTGATTGTTTTTGGTGATGCCATACTTCACCACTACCTTTATTCAGCTGCCAGAGAAAAATGATTGTAAGTGCTCTTTAAGTGCAGTCATTTTTTTCCAGTGACTGGACAAATGCAATGCTATCCAGTTCAGAAAGAGGGTGTAGCCACTCATAAATCCGTCGAGTGAACAACTTGAAGAGAAAAAGCCATGTCCTTTAACTTGAGAGTTATGACTCAGCGGCCATGTATATATCTATGCTATTAGACCTGAGACAGTAAGGACCCGCTGAGAGGAGCAAGAGAGAGACATAGTGAAGTATGATTATTGACTGATTAGTTACAACAGAGGGGAAGACACAATGGATGTGATGCACTATGCGGAGATTGCCAAGCGGAAAGCTGTTGCCAGAAAATGAGAAATTTTTCAAGGGAATCAAATGTTTCCATGTTCCTTTTGGCCTACACTGCCATTTATCCTTCCTCTTTGGATGAGGAGGAAGGATAAATGGCCAATCTAAAGAGGTAGCATGAGGAAGGATGATACATGATGGCCAGGTGTAGTTTGGTAGAAAACAAGGGTCTTATATAGAATGCATTTAATTATAAATGTGCTGAGAGCAATACAACAAAATTTAAAAAGGTTTTTCATTAGATGCATCTCAGTTATATGAATAAACATGTTGTGAGGCTTTCTGTGTGTCTACTCATAAACTAGAGTTCCTTAAAGACGTTCCCTGCACTTTGAGTTCACAAACATCCCACTGAGGTCCTTATAAATAACATAGACCTGCACATGTGCTTGGAGTTACACCAGAATGTACTCAAGGAACTCCACCAAGACCAGCTGCTCTGCTTCACACTAGAACATAAGGCAGGTAGAGCAATAGCCCAGATCCCCAGTGGAATTGGGGAGCTATTCCACGTGTCATGGCTGAGAGGTTGGGCAGACCCTGGACAGTCAGTTTATCACACAGAGAGACAAACATCCACTCACACCCACAGCCAATTTGGAGTCCCTAATTAACCCAACATACACATCTTTGATATGAAAGGATGCTGTAGTGCCCTGAAAAACAAATACACGGAACAAACTCCACCTTCTACACCAGATACAGTCAATAAAATACAATTATTATCTGCTAATTACCTCTGGTAGCCAAAGGGGGAAATGCCTTTGTGAGATGGCCCCCATTTTCTTTGTAGTGTGCATGCAGCGTGTAAACAGTTTTAAATGTGCTTGGCTTCATGCTGTAATCCTGTTGTACGTCTGGTTCTATGTTGCAATAGATTTTCACTTGTGTCTTTCCCTTCACTGATTTCACTCTGCCTTTTCCTCTGCTGTTTGTAATGAGCACTGGTTCAGAGTCTAAATTTGACTAGTCTGGGTTCAGGCAAAATTACCATACAAACCAAGCAGTAGTTGGAATATATGCATAGTTAAGCCTGTTTATGCCTGCTAATCCCGTATCTTAAAATATACAGTAAAAGGAATTCATTACAGATCAAATATTAAAAGAAAACACACAAACTGCAAGAAAACAGGTTTGCATGCTGCATATTTCTTGGTTATCTATAGACTGCTGCATATTAATATTGTGGATATGATGATGAAAGCAAAGTAAAAGCTGGACTGGACTGATACACCGTGGCCCGATAAAAGCCTTTGCAGATGCATTTCCCTCTCTGATTTTCTTCCCCATGTAGTGAGATGCATTAGTTCTAATGCTTCTCTCTCATTATCATTTTAATAAGTATTGTAGCTTAGCTTTCTCAGGTAATAAAAACTGATAAGCTACAGAGCAAGGAAAGACCGTTTGATTGGTTCTTATTATGGTGATGTGGGTTTGATGAGGTATACACAATGTGTCAGGATGCATTTATAAATAACACCCCAATAATAATTCATTCGTGATTAGAATAATTCTAATCATGAAGTGAAACATGACTCTTAATTTGATCTCAGGTATGGAGCCACCAGTAGCTTTTTGTATTTTCTGGCTGATAATCACTCAAAGCATCCCATAATGGTGCATATTTTAAGACTTAATATTAAAACAATCTATTAAAACCATCTAACCCTTCTTACAGTCGTCACTAAAGAGGAACAGAATCATTTTTGAACCAGGCTGTAAACAGGCTGTAAAGTTGGACATTTTAACGCAGAACTCAATGGGGACCGACTCCGTTTTGGAGCCATCCCCTAGAGGCTGTGGGGTGAACTGCAATTTGAACACTGGCTAATCTCATTCTCTATCTTCCTAAAGATGCCTCCTTATCCTGACCCACTCATCAGTCTATATTATCATTGGTTAGGTTTACTGAGTTTCAGCTGTACACTGTCTAATGAAGAACAGCTTGAAGTTTTTCCCCAGTGATGCCGTAAACATGCGGACTGCTGAGTTCAGTGCTCTGCTGGGTTGATTTATCAGTTTTAGTGCCGAGTCCATAATCCACCTTGTTCTTATTATTGCACTGCTCAGCACCACCTTTAGCAGTTGATTTACATTTTTGTAAATTGTTAATGATTAATTTTATTATTTGGCTCAGTCCCTTCTCTTAACATTACAGATTCCTCTGCCCTATTAACAGAGGTAATTAAGGCAGTTTTTGTGCTCGGAAAGTCTTTTCACAGTAAAGATGCTTAGAACAGTTCCTGATTTGTCTCAGGAATATGCTCTTAGAGTAGAGAAAAAACACATTTGTGACCTCTGTCTGTCAGCACAGCAGGGGAGTGTTCAAAAACTTAGATCACACATTTATTCTCACTTGCTCTCCTATTTTCTCATACAATGACACAGTATTCATACACATAAACAGTAAGGCATTAGTCATTTGAATTCCTCTGGCAAAATAAAAAAAGTGTATCTGATGTGTTTAATTGGCCACTGGGGATCTTTCCCTCCCTCTTTTCTTTGTCTGTTTTTGGTTCATATTCGTCCTCTCTGATCCAGCATTCCTTTGCCCCCTCCCTTTGCCTCTTCCTGACTGCTGATTAAAGCCCAAACAAAGATGGTTAATTCACATTCACCAGACCCAATACTGCCACATTGAGCTCTGCAGAAAACAATGAATTTCAATAATTTGATTGACAATAAGATGACACATTCATTTCCTGGGAGATTTTCCTGTTTTAAATGTCATATTATCAAATATCGACTGGAAGACTTTTACTGCACAGTTATTTTGTTTTTAGTCCCAGTTGTGCGGCCCTGACATCCACTTACATAAACAGACATGTTGCTTTTGTTTTAATATTAGATGGTGGAAGTTTAATTTGTATTTTATCATCATCATATTTTGTCTTTTCACCAATGCTTTTAAATGATAGCTGCTGCCTGGGAATGTTTACATATGAGAATTTTCCGGCCTGTAAGCAGATTTTTGTGTTATTTGCTTACTATTTTCTACACTTAATTAAAGTCAACAGTTCAATAGGCTGCACTGTTTCAGCTGTAACCTTGGAGGAGAAAATGAACCACAGTGAACATTCCCTTGACCCCTGTTATATAATGTCACTGATGTCATCCTCACTATCTTTTAGTTTGCTCTGCTTCTCACACTGGCTGCGTTTGTATTGTTGTTTTTCAGAAAATGCTAATTCCCATCTGGTCTGATTATCTCTGACTCTTGTCTCCTGTCTTACACCTCTGGGGAAACTGCTGGTGCTTTCACCTCTAATGCAAAAACGTCCCTGCTTACCTTGACTGTACATTATTACGAATGCATTTATTACTATACTATACTATGATACTATGTATCTTTACTGCTTTATAAATTGTAATCATAAAGTACCACTAAACAATTTGAATGTGCATAGAATGATGCAGAGCATTCATAAGAATGTAAAAATAGTCATCCTCATTGCATGCGGACATATTTAATATTATCACCAAGTCTAGTAAAAGAACCACAAGACATGTGGCTACATATTACACAGTACAATTCAGTGGCCACTGTTTTTAGGAAATATGTAAAATGTTCCTTTCATCTATCATTGTGTCTGGTCAGAGTACACTATGGACAGGTCACAAAGTCTGTGTGTGTTATTGGATTGTCCACTGTCATCCAAAAGAGCACTTCTGCCTGCCAGGTCATATGATGATAGTGAAAAGAAAAAAAGTCGGCATGTGGGGCTTTTATTTTGAAAGAGTTTAGTAGTTTTTATGCACAGTATTTGGAACTGTTGATGTTACATATTTTGATGTGACAAAGGACAGGACATACATATTCTAACTGAGGTATTAGAAACACCTCCACTACATACCAGACTGCAGAATTCACAGGTGTTTTTAGAAACATGAAATCCTTATTATCTGAGCATTGGGGATCAAGTCTTATAGTGTTCATTTTTCAGGTCAGGAGACGTTACTCTGTGGTGATCTTTTTGCCATGGGAGCCATCTAATTATAGTCATGCTGACAGGACTAAACTAGGAAATTGCACTCAGCATTTGCAGAATGATCTGGAAGGCTGCTGCGATGGCCTTGGCAGAGACAAAAATGAGAAACTATACAACACACTTGTTTGATTTCTTGTGTCAGCAAAAATGATTTGTAAGCTTTTTGAGTTACATTTTAAAGAATGAGTTCTGACGGCTAATGATTGTACTGTACATGCCAGCTCTCCTGACTGTACAAGCTTCCTCCTTTTTAGGCTTTAAAGCCACAAGTAAGAGACTGAGAAAGATAGCTGCAGATCAGATTGTGTGTATTTATAGGTGACATATGAGAACTTCACTTTAAAAATGATTCTACAACATACAGTTATATAGAGCTGATGTTTGTTCACACCACACATTGGCCTTTTTGACACGTCTCAGTCTAACTGGTTGTATGTCCTCACACTGAGGACATATGGATGGACAGCATTTGTGAAATCCTATATTTCCAATTCAATTTGAATGTGCTGTATTTTTGCAGTAATCAGAGTGCCACAATTAACTGAAGGCACTAGTGAAGAATAATCTCTTTCCAAAGGATATAGATAGTGGGTTTCCATGGCTACAGCCCAGTTGCAGAGAGAGGCTGTCTGCTTGCAGTTTAAAAAAAAATGAAGACAGTTGAATTTGGTGATAAATAACACATTATCTTCCTTCCAAATTAGCTGCTCTTTGACTGTGTCTGGCCTTATTTTCACATCTTGTATTTTCATATTTTTTTTCCTGGAACGAAAAAAGCTTGTGTGGTCAGGGATGGTGGCAGAGGGAGTAAATGTTTGATGAGGTGGTATAGTGCTGTATGTGGGATCTCTATAAATATGCTGCCATATGTTCATTATGTAAACTGTATATACAGCATATATTTGTTCATTTATTATTACTCTTAATAGCATCACTGTGTAATTGTGTAAACAACATTTTGCTGACAATTTCTTGTGTCTTTTTATTTCAGTGTTACATTGCTGTCAGTTTAAGCTGAGTTAAGTTTAAACATCTTATATGTTGCAGTATTTTAGCAGCTTATGCTCTTATTTTTTGTACAACTTTAAGGACAAAACAAATATTAAAGCTGCCCACTTTTATGCTCCACTGTAAAATCACTCTTTGGAAGGAGTCAGTGGTGTGTTTTTGTGGAATGTAAAATGAGTGAACCTGAACAGTAAGCGATTTATTTAAAAAACAAAAAATAGGTAAAAAGAGGTAGATGAGAAAAGAGCTCATTTTATGTTCATTCAAATCTACCTCTTTTTGTGTAGATGGTGTGCTCTCTTATGAAATGGCACTGAAGCATTGCTAGGATACAAGAAAGAAATTGAGGTAGAGGGAGGTATGATAGAAACCTGTAACTGCCAAAATGTCTGCATTTTATTGTTTCTAAATGACACCATTTGCAGCAGTGATTGAAACAGAGGGCGTGTGAAACAATGACAAATGAGAGCATCTGAGGTGAGAGGAAGACTAGAATGATTAGAACCTGTTTGAACTTCAATAAGATTACACTAATGATAGCTGTGTGAGGATGGGAATCAGAGAAGGAGCATGTCGGGAGAGATGACGATGACATGAAGGATTGGGCGCTCTGGACCTACAATATAAAGACAGCATCAATCTTTCATTGTGATAAACACACTTAAACTACAGTCATAATTAGAGAAGATGGAGATGAATGAGGGGCTGGGAAATGATATGAAACAAATGAGAAGAGTGGAAAAAAGTGTGTTTAGGGAACAGATTATGAGAGGATGATTGGGAAAAGTAATTGAAAATGGTCGACACCACGATAAACAGCTGCTAATAACAGATGTTTCTACTGCAGGATTTTGCTGATGCCTGATTTTAAAGTGAAGCGAGGAGAGGGAGAGACAGAGGGAGGAGATGGGGATCGACTGAGAACAAGATTTCCAGACAGATTAATGGCAGGCTGGCAACATGAGTGCTTAGTGACAGCAACAGTTAAGGCAAGTAATTAAAGATGGTAATTATTAAAGTTTGAAGACATAGATGCATACAGTTATACAGGCTGGCTAAAGACGCTAATTGGACTGTTGATCACAGAGCAGCACAAGATCAAACTTATCAAAAAATAAGGTTGTTCTGCATTTTCCCATGAGAATACAAAACCAATGTGTTATCCTGATAAGCAATAGTCCCCCATGTGCATAAAACTATTCATATTCCTATGGCTTCATATTTGACATTTTTTAGACATGAGTCTAGGGTTTGTATCTTGATATTACTCTTAAACTACTTAAATTTGATTGACCAGATATCAGCAAAATGATCATTTAGCCCATTTTGCTAATTAGCTAACGTTAGCAATAGCATGCTTTTACATGTTTAACCCATTGACTGTAAAAATAATAGACAAAGCTTCCCCATAGGCTCTTGAAGAGCTGTTTTGAAGCTCGGTGGGAGGCTCCCTAACGCTCTGACAGCCGCCATGTTTGCAACGTCACACAAAACAAACTGCCAGATACAGAGAAAGAGGCGGAGCGAGAGCGGAGCTGAGGTGGGCTAGTTGAGACCAGAATGGTGTTTTGTACCAGGCTGTAAACTGCTGTAAAATGTTTATTTATGCTGTCAAGTCTGATGCATCAAGTCTGAGCCCTGGAGGTTGCCGCTTGGTTATGACCAACACCAAGGTACTCATGAGCAAGTTAGGGTTAAGTGTCATGTCCACTGTGGATGTGGCCATGGTGGGGATCGAGCAAGCCACACCAATTTCAAAATAATGTTATGCAAGGTTGATGTAAGTAAGAATAATTACACACATTCACACATCCGGTGAGTGCCGACACTTCTCTGGCAGACGAACTGAATATCTTCTTCGCACGCTTCGAGTCGGGAGACCGACCACCCGTTGCGCTCCCGGGAGACATTCACCGTGACGGAATGTGACGTGAGGAAGGTGTTTAAAAGTGTAAACACCAGGAAAGCGGCTGGACCAGACGGCATCAGCGGATGTGTCCTTAAAGCCTGTGCTGATCAGCTGGCGCCTCCGTTTACACAGATATTCAACCTGTCCCTGGAACTGTGTGTCCCTAAGAAACCAAACCCCAGCAGTCCCACTGACTACAGGCCCATAGCCCTCACATCTGTGGTGATGAAATGTTTTGAGAGACTGATAAAGACTTTCATCACCTCCACACTGCCATCCACCCTGGACCCATTACAGTTTGCTTACAGGCCAAACAGATCCACAGACGACGCCATAGCCCTCCTCCTCCACGAGACTCTCCCACGTGGACACTGGTAAGGGAAACTATGTGAGAGTGCTGTTTGTTGATTACAGCTCAGCATTTAATACCATAGTCCCCTCCAGACTGGTGTCAAAGCTGTATGACCTAAGAGTGAATCCTTCACTATGCAGGTGGGTCT
>JAVQJX010055250.1:0-20566 GCA_036025115.1 Ambassis agassizii
ATTCAGGTGTGATTCTTGTGTGCACCCTTATAAATCAGTTAAATTACTTTTGATAAAAGCCCGAAGATGAGTCCTGACATGAATCCACTGCAGCTTCCCACATCTTACTGTTTGACTGAGAACATTGTGAATTAACAGGTAAATGGGTGCCATGATGAGATGACAGAGAACCTAATGATGTCTTCGAAGGATTTTATTTGGGTACAGTAATCCAATCAAGCCGTTTTTTTGGGCTCTGCTTTGGCTTTGCTAACAAACCCCACTGACTGCTGGACTTGACTCTGTATATGCTTAACACATGTCCTTTCACACTAACCATGTCTGTCTTATGCTGTGCTTGTCTTATACTCACATATAACTACATGAATGAGGTGTAGGGAAAGGGCAGAAAAATGACAACTTTGAAAGCACAGTTGGCTCAGGAGTTTAGGACTGAACGGGTTACTGTGACATTTTAGAGGTGAAAATTATCTCTGAAAGCTTGTGGAGAATAGAGTGAAGGAGGGTGAATGATGAGGAGAAGACGGGAGGTGTTATACAAAGAGCTGCTCTCTTAAGAGCCACTGAGCCACTGTATTAATCTCCTTTTTAGGAGATTAATACAGTTAAGGAAGATGATGATTAAAAATGTTTGAATGTGGAGGATTCCTTGATGAATCAAATGCTCTGTGATCTCTCTTGTCTCGCACAATAAAAACAGTGTTACTACACTTTCTTTCATGCAGCTCTTGGCTCTTCTAACTAAAGGCTGTTGCTCTTTGGTGGTGACTAAGCTCCTTACTATAACCTCATCTGCCCCCTTTTTTTTACATGCCATAAATTCTAAGTTGTGGCTGAAAAAGTTCTTTCCTTCCTCAGGAGGAGGTAGAGCCCCTACAACCAGTGACAAAGGCAGGTACGATGCAGGGTATGGAGGATGCACTAGCAGCTAAGACCAGGGCGGTGGAGGAGCTGAGTCGAGAGTTGGAGGAGATCAGGTCTGCGTTCGGTGCTGAAGGAGTACAGCAGGTAAATGTTTTATCACTTCATCATATATTTAGAAACCCTGCATTGTTTACAGCATCATTGCCCAACATTTTACAGTAGATGTAATGTATTTATGCCGATATTTCTCCTTCATTTACTCTCTGCAAACAATTGAACTTGAATTACATTCATAGCTGCAGGACTTTGAAGCAGCTCTGAAGCAGCGAGATGGCATCATCACACAACTCACATCCAACCTCCAGCAGGCTCGTGACGAGAAAGACGAGATCATGAAAGAATTCCTGGCGCTAACAGAACAAAGCCAAAAACTGCATATCCAGTTCCAGCAGGTGTGTCTATAGTTTAATCTGAGACCCACTGATGGTGTGTTGTTGCTGTATTAACTGTACTATTGCTTGTTATCTAGCAGCCGAGGCAATAAATCTGTGTTTGTAGGAGGTGAACCTGTACCCTATTATGAAAAGGAAGTGTTAAAATATTCTAATCACAGCTGCAGGCAGGCGAGACGCTGAGGAACACCAGCCACAGCAGCACTGCAGCGGATCTTCTGCAGGCCAGGCAGCAGATCATTCAGTACCAAACGCAGCTGGAGGACGTTAATGTTGAGGTCAGGAAGCATCAGGAGAGGAGCAGAGAGCAGCTGGAGCACATCAACCACCTCCAACACAAGCTCAGTGAGGTGGAGATGGTGAGAATTCACCTTGTGTTGTGTGTCTTATTTTTCTTTTATAAATTTAAGTTGCTTTTAATGTTGCCTGTGCATTTCCTCCTTTGCAGACGGGGAGGCAGTCTGAAGAAACACTAACACAAAGGATAAACGAAAAGGACCTGCTGATAGCTGAACAAGAAAAAGTTATTATGAGTCAGGAGAAGTCGCTGACAGTGTTACGAACCGCAGAGGAGTCTTTTGCACATACACTGAAAGAAAAAAATCGGTTAATTTCTGAGCAAACAGCAATAATTACAGAACATGAACGTTCACTGACCCTACTCAGAGAGGAACTTTCTCACGTTGGAAGGACTACAGATGAGGATAATACGTACCAGTCAAATGAAAAAGACCTCATCATTGCAGAGCAAGAGAGAGTCATTTCAGAACGTGACTGTTCACTTACCCAGCGCGAGGATGAGCTGGAGACCTCTGAAAAACGACATCGAGATCTCCAGCAGCGAATGGCTGCAAAGGAATCTGAGCTTGAAAGATGCCTGGAGGAGCTAGAGAGCACTAAGACTACGTTAGAAAGCTGTAGAAGTGAAATGGAGAGTTGTAAATTACAGTTAGAGAATGAGCGAAAGGAATTAGAAAGCTGTAAGAGTGAACTTGCAACCTCCAAACAGAAGGAGCGAATGTCATCTAATGAAATCATGCAGCTCATGGGCACAGTGGAAGATCTGCAGAAGCGTTGTCATCGGGGCAGCCTGTCTGAGAGTGACGCCATCCAAAAGATGGAGGTAGAAACTGTGAGGAAGCTTGAACTTCTCAGGGCAGAGCTGGACGAGATGTACGGTCAACAAATTGTCCAGATGAAGCAGGAGCTTAATTTGCAGCATTCAGAAAGAATACAGCAGCTGACTGAGCAACATCAAGCTGAGATAGAGCAAAGTTCCACCAGCAGCTCTGCTAAAGTGGATACTCTCAATGCTACGGTTAGGGAGCTTCAACGGACGTTAGAACAATCTCAAGCAATGCATGATAGAGCAAGATATGAGCTTAATCAAGTTGCCCAAGAGAAGACCACCCTTCAGGCCAAGGTTGAAGATCTTCTTCAGGAACTTCATATTGCTAAAGAAGAAGTGGAGCAGGTCTCCCAGAGTCTTATCACTCAGGAAAACAAACAAGGTGAACTACAGCGGCTCCTAGAGACCATTGACAATCTGAGGAGTGAGCTGTCTGCTGCTCAGGAAGCTGCACAAGAGGCAGAAACGAAACATGAATCTGAAATAACCAATTACAAGATCAAGTTGGAGATGTTGGAGAGGGAGAAAGATGCTGTGCTGGACCGCATGGCGGAGTCACAGGAAGCCGAGCTGGAACGTCTGAGGACTGAGCTTCTGTTTAGCCACGAGGAGGAGCTCACCCATCTCAAGGAAGAATTACAAAGGGAGAACTTCTTTAACACAGAGAATCTTCTCAACGAAGCTGCTGTCAAACATGAGAAGGTGTTAGATGAGCTGCGCAGTGGTTATGAAGAAGAACTGCGTTTGTTACACAGAGAGAAGGCAAGTTTTTCTGCTGAGCGAGATGAACTTTTGCACCAAATCCTCGGACTCAAAGAAGATTTGAAACTGGCTTTGCACAGCTCTAAAGCAGACGAACTTGTCCAGCAGCTGCAGGAGCTTCAAGTGGAGCTTGAGGAACTCAGAAAGGGAGGTGAAGAACGGGCTAGAATGGAGAAAGAAATGCAGGCACTATTGAAAAAGACAGAGGTGCTTGAAAACCAAACAAAAGAAAAGGACAACAAACTGAGGGAGCATGAAGAGGCAAAGGAGACGCTAATTCAGTCCAATAACACATTGAAAGAAGAGGTGGACTCACATGTTGTGAAAATTGAGACACTCACAACAGAGAACAATCAGATGCAGCAACAAGTAGCTCAGCTCAGAGAGGAAGTTGAAAAGCAGAGGACAACCTTCTCTTTTGCTGAAAAGAATTTTGAGGTAAACTATCAGGAGCTCAAGGAAGAATACACGTGTCTCATTGAGGTGAAGACACAGTTGGAAGAAAGGACACTGAAGGAGACGCTCGAGTTTGAAGCAAAGATTTCCAGTCTTCAGTCACAGATTCGAGAACTCGAGGATGGCAGGAGAGATAGCAAAACTGAAGACAGCAAAGCCGTGATAGAGAAAGATTTGAGTGAGCTAATGGAGAAGCTTAATGTTACTTTAAATGAGAAGGAAAGCCTGGCTGGAAGGCTTTCTGACGTTACAGAGCAACTGATGTCTACAGAGAGTAAAGTGGGACAGCTCGAAGAAGAGCTGATGAAAGTCAGACAGGAAAATGCAAAGGTCAATGCCCAAAATGAAAGCCTGGGGAAGGAACTGGAGAAGAAGCAAGAGATTATAAGGGAGCAGATGAGAGGGCAGGATGCCCAGAGAAAAGCTAAGCTCCAGGAAGAAGAGCAAGCCTTTGAGACAGTTTGTTTATTGGAGGATCCTCACCTTCAGATTCAATCTCTGCAAGAGGAGGTAAAGGCTCTTCAGTCCCTCTTACAGGCAGCTGAAGCTGAGAGAGACAGTATCCGTCAGACTGTGGAGCTCCAGAGGCTTTCACAGACTCCATCTCCAGCAGCGGTGCAGTCCTCGGGGGAGGGACCTGTTGAAGGACGATCCTCCCCGCACAAGTCCACAGCCTCAGGGTCAAGCAGGCGCAAGAGACGGCAGAGGTCGAAGCAGGAGCGCAGACTAGCCTCTGCTCTTTCAGGCAGCAGAGAAGAAAGGGAGGAGGAAGAGGAGGCAGTGGTAGAGGAAGAGAGAGCAAAAAGTGCTGCAGAGGAGGAGATGCAGCCTCAGATGGAGAGCCAGTTTATGTCATGTTCACAAGAGAGGGCCGGTAAGGAGGACTCCACAGGCGGGTACCAGGGAGACGGAGGCAGAGACTACATCAGCAAAGGGGTAAGTACTCACATGTATCTACTGCAGCTGCACGCTGATTTTTAAAAAAAAATTTTTTTATTAAATAACATGTTTGATGTAATGATAAAAGGCTTCTCAAACTGTGCATGACAGCTAAAAAAAAAAAGAAAATGCATGCATCACATTCACAGTTAATGCTGACAATATTATTAGCTTTTAATCATAAATGTGTGGACTGCTTTCAGATGAAGCTGTAACATTAGAGAGAATGTGACTGATGCATCTCAGCGCTGACATGTTTTCTCTGTAGTGACTAACGGTCATGATTGCAAATCGCCTGAGTGTCTGCAGGCTTGCTCTGAGAGGTAGCGTTGAGCAGCAGTCAGACTGTTGATTCATATTTAAGTTCATGCAGAATCTTTGGTGCAGTTATTGTGCAAAAAAAAAAATGTAAAAGAAAGAAAGAACACACAGTACAGCTGCCTGTTACACTGAAGTACAGGCAGTCCATTGAAATTCTACTCATTTCTACTTATAAAGAGAGCACTATACAATATTTATAACATGCTTTCATTTGATGCTGCTCATCCTCACATTGAATATAATTTTTAGTTGTTTTTTTGTTTTTTTTAGAAAAATAAAACGGCAATCAAACTTCTGATAGCTTTGAATCATTGCCGTTTTGTAGAAACGTGTACATTCTAGTTTCTTTCCATCCTGCAGGTAGTGAAGGGTTTGAGGTGAGAAGCCATTTTAACCCAGTCACTTCTTTGTCTGTGTCACAAATACACAAGGCCCAAAAAAAAAAAAAAAGATTGTGTACAGTGTCTGTCCTCCATTGTCACTTCTGTGTATTGTTTTTGTCACCTCCTGCGTTGGAAAACATGCTACAGATTCTTAATTTGCATTTTGTTAGAGAGTCATTTGAAATGAGATTTTGTTCAAGCAAAAACAAAAAAGCTTTATTTGAGTAGAGTCCCTGCTGGGTGAAACAGCTGAAGGTAAAATGGACTGCAGCACCTAGACACACTCACTGCTCCCACTCAGGAAGTGATCCTTATTGGTGCATTATTGGTCCATCTGTCCATCATTGTCCATTTATTTGTCTGCACTAGGGTAATGCAGATAAAAAAAAACAACAAAACGAACTACATTATTTTTCCTTCTGCTTGCTTATTTAGGTGAGCAGACGTGGGACAGGCGGCCACACAGAGGATGTTGCATATCAGAGAGCCGAAGAAGAGGGAGAAACTGAGCATGTAAATGTCACTTAAGCTCACATCCTGCCCTTTTGTCTTTCCGTTGCTTTGATACATCATACAGTGTAGCATAAAGGGCAATAGCTGCAAATTAGTGTAAATTTAACACCAACAGTAGTCATCAATAGAGTCTCAAAACAATGAGGAAAGGTTTTATGAGTTGTACTGTAGAACGTGGTGTGATGTGAGAAAATCTTTCCAAAGTAAAATCGTCCTTGATGTCAGGGTGCAGCTTGACGGCACATTGAAGCAGCTGCTTGAGTGAGACACAATTTCTACTAAGCTTCATAAGTTTCCAAAAAAATACGGCACTGACATCTAAATAAACATTTTAGAAATGACACTGTAGATGTGATCCACTGCCAGTTTTAACCCTTTCCACTCTGATTGTCCAGGCCATTGTTTAACTGATAATAAAATGCATTGCTCGACCATTCATAGAACTTTTTAGCGGCACTGTGACTGAAGAGGCTGCCTGTGTTTCTGCTCTTAGGTTATTAGGTAGAAGAAGAAGTAAGCGTTTCTTTTCAGGTCTACTGATGGAGACAAAGAGACTGAGTATATTTACAACTTCTCTCAAATATTTCTTATACAAACAGTTTTTATTTATTATAGCCTCATAGCTGTAGAGCTCTATCTGATTGAATTAGTATCTGAGGCCCATAAATGCAGCATAGATTGTAGCAATTGCTTCATTTTTCTCATGAAACCTTGTGTCATTTTATCATGGAATCTGTTGCTGCTGTATGTAGCAGCACATCATACACAGCTGCCGCCTGTTTATTAGGCGCTGACCGTCTCTCATATGCATGTTTTAAGGCAGCAACATCTGAGTAGTTCCAGGTTTGAAAGGATGGAGTGATCGTGTCATAACAAAGCCGTTTAAATACAGCCTAATTAAAAATGTAGAGTGCACTTTAAACCATCCGACATCAAAGGTAACAGAATCACAGTTTCATAATTGTGTAACCCTAACAAATTTGCGCTAATGCATAATGCATCATTAGAGAAACAAGCCTAACCATGTGCCTTTTGTTCTCTGATACACAAGTGATAATAGAAAGCCTCTCATCAGGATCACAGATGGCTTGTTGCACCGCTCCGTCGTAGAAATCGGATTGGTGGAATTATGTTATTTAATCATTTACCTTCTCTAATTAGCAAATGGATGCACCGTGCTGCATAATTTAATTTGTGGCTGTAATTATAAATGTTACTGTATATTGTATTAGTCTTTACAACTCACTGTAGTAGTTTTCCGATGTGGTTTTGTTGACTATTTTTAGACAAACACTCCAGTAGAAAATCACTTCATATATATGGACAGGTGCGTTTTCCTGTGGATGATGCTGTGTTGATGGGATATTATGTTCTTTTTGTGTTCAGGGTGAGTGCAGGCTGCAGATGGAGGCCCAGCGTATCAGCCTCTCTCAGCTCCATGCCGCCCAGATGGAGCTGCTGCAGGAGGAGACGGATGCTCGCACACACTCGCTGGAGCTCCAACTGCAGGAGCGCAAAGACCACGGTGAGATGTGCATTGTTTAGAAAAAAACAACATCATATTATTCAGTTATTATTTAACTTATGCTTTTTTTTCCTTTAGATGAACAAAAAATCTTCAAATACCAGAACTTGATACAAGCTGTGTCTGAAGAATGCAGTGAGATCATTCTGGTAATAATTGCTGAAAGTTTCCTGAATTAAATGTTTTAATATGCGCGTGTATGTGTTAAAAAATGTCTCAATTTCAGTCCTTTCATAAGATGTTTGGGGAAGAGTTTTTGGAGAGTGTGGATGTAAAGAGCCAGGCACTCGTTTCAGAAGAAAGACCAGTCACTAGTGAATCCACGTCCATCGTCCAGGAGGCCAGAGGTATTTTAAGGAATCAGAAAACGGTGTTACAGATAATAAAACATCCCCTTTCTCAACATGGGCTGTCTCTACCTGTAGATCTATACAGAGATCTGCAGCAGGTGAGGGAGACGATTGAGCAGGAGCATCATCGACTGTCGCAGCTGCAGGCTGTGCTGAGAGCTGATGGGAACAAGGTAAAGACATCGCACAGTTAGTATGGAAATTAGCAGCAGGGATAGAGAGAATAACAGATCTGTTTATCTCTCAGATAATTGAACTGCAGACTGCGTACGATGAGCTGAAGAGCAGCAGCGAGCAGGAGATCTCTGACCTGCGTGTTCTAGTTGATGCATTAAGTCCCTCAACAAGCAAAGGTACAAAAGGAGTTTTTCCTCCTCTAATAAACATGAAAAGTACCCAGGTCACTGGGTTAGAGCTTGTGTAATAACATGCCTATAATCTCAGATTTGAGATGATCTCTTATTTGTCACACACATTAACCTTTTACCTGCCATCTGTCACTCATTTCCTATTAAAAAAAGAAACATACTTTTACCACTGTAGCAGTATTTATGCAGGTCATATGCTTCCTGTTCAGCACATTTAATCATAGATTTCGCCTTTGTGTTGCTTAGATCCGGAGGAGCGTCCTCCGTCAGTGGACTTACAGAAGCTGAAGGCCGAGGCTCAGGAGAAGCAGCACCAGCTGGAGGAGAGTCACAGGCAGGAGATGGAACATCTCAGAGCACACTACCAGCAGCAGGCCACAGAGATGGAAGAACGATACGCCACTGAACTCTTCGTGCTGCAGCAACGACTTCAGGAGGTCACAGGCAGTCAGACACACTACAGGTGACAAAACATTTTGCTGCTTTTACTGTATATCAGCTCCAATTTAAAGGTTAATTGACACAGTGTTTTGAGAGGACAGTTTGAGCAGGCTGGGCTAAAGATAACTACTAATTCAAGCTGGTCTGAACATCTTGTGCACGTGAAGCACGTGAAGGCTACCTGACCCAGTTCAGCTGACAACAAAGCCCTGACTGATGAAATATTCACAGGGTCGTTTTAAGTGTTGTTCATGTCTTTTGTTAGCCTACTAACCTGTAAAAGTACCTTTTCAGGGTTTCCACTGAGGCACTACAGAAAACATAATGAATGTGACCTATAATGTAAAAAAAACACACAAAAATGGCACCAATATTTGACATTAGAATAAACGTCAGTTATGATTAATTATGATTGTCAACTGTACAATATTGAAGAACCACTAAATGTATAAAGGGAAGAGAGCAAGTCTTATTAAATCTGAGGGGCTGCTGCCCTCCACTGTTTACTGCATGTAAAAATGATTTTATGTATATAATGAAACTATCTATCTATTTAGATAAATTATTCACTTAAATATGAATGTCCCCTTATTATTTAGATTTATTATTTGTCCATATAGTTCTTTAAAAATTGATTTGAGGGCTTAATATTCTAATGAAAAAATCTTTGTATTCAATTTGATGGTATGATATTTGTTTCGCTCCTGTGTCAAGAGACCCTTTGCATTTATATTACTGTCTTTTGGGAAAATTGCTTAAAAGGTTATTTTTATGAAACAGAATTATCTGTGAGTAAAGACTGAGCCCCGTGGATTATGGTCATTCTTAAACTTGTAAAACTTATTTGTGTCAATTAAAACAGACATTTTGTCTTTCAGCCTCTCCAGTGTTGCAGAGTCGAGCTCTGAGAGGATGGAGGGGCACACAGAGGAGGAGTTAAAGGTTTGTCTGCTACGTTTTTGCCTTTTTCTAAATCTTCCGTGTCACACGCATCACATCTTACTATGAGCTGAATCGTGCACATGCATTAAGATGCAGTGTCAGTATGGGTGGGTGGATGGAGGGGAGGGCGTGCAGTTTCAGCCTTTAGGCTAAAACGTGCCCTAAATCCCTTAGCCCTGCTCCAGTAACAGCATCATGAGTAGACCTATACAGTATCTACGAATTAAAAGGGCTGGGCATTGCATAACACCGTTTTCACTAAGCGGACGTGGTCTCGTCTTGGCGGCCGCATGAAAGGAGGATTCTGTCTTGCGTGAATGGACCGTGCTCCATTTAAGCCACCTCTCACACTCATCTTTCCAACTTCTGTGCCTCCTTAGTTTGTCATTCCCACTTCAACCTCAAAACTCCCCAGCTCATGATTTTAAGCTCTCACATCGTCAGGCAGAGATCAGAGAGGAAGACGGAAGATTGGCAGGAAAAAACGTTTTGCATGTTTTGTTTTAGTTTGTAAAGACGCTGAGACAGACAAGACAGGGATTCATCACAAGTACAGAGGCGGTAGTGTGCGTAACGTGCTAGTAGAAATGTTGCTGTAATGAAATGGAAGACACTTCTTTATCTCTTTATCGTCCCTGCGAGGCGGAGAGAACAAAATGGTGTATTTATCTGTAGCTACACCAAAGGAGCTGTTTATTCCAGGAACAGTCTTGAGGAACTTTTATTGACTGTTTTTTTGGCTGAACTACAGCCGCTACTTTTGTGGCACATTAATGTTTCTTTTTTTTTTTTTTCACTCTTCTCAGGACCTGAGTGAGGACGAACTGTCAGAGGGAGGTGCGGAGCTGCATTGGTCTACCAGGTCTCCTGGTCTGACAGCACAGCTGCAGGCACTGAGGAAAGCTCTCTACCACAAGTACGTCCAAGAGGTAACCGCGCTCAAAGAGCAGCACAGCCTGGAGCTGAGGAGACTGAGAGAAGAAGGGGAGCCGGAGAGGACGAGAGAGGAGCGCCGGGAAGACAGAGGAGAGAAAGTGCAAGATCTTAACGGCATTGACGGGGCTGCAAGCTCCACTGTGAGCCTCGGGGCAGCTGGACCGGCCCCTGTACCAGAGAAACCACACTGGGAGAGAGTGGAGGAGGAAGTTGCTAAGGTATGTGTTCATATAGTTTGAGTTTTCATACAAATGTGTGAAGATGCAGTAGTTTTTTTTGGATGATAGTGAACAACACATCTTTGTGTTGTAGACAAAACAGAACATAACCTTTTCACATTATCCACAGAAGAATCAATAATCGTTGTTGCAGCTGTAGACACAGTTCATTCCTTTTTTAAAAAGAAGTGCATTGATGGAATAACGCACAAAAGGAGGAAAAAAAGATCTAGTCACACATTCTATCAGCACTTTTGGATCTCTATTGTGCCTCACATAAAAAAAGAATCTTAAAAAAGACGTTCATGTTTTCTGACAGGCCATAGTTCAGATGTCTGTGGAGTTTGCACAGCAGACTGAGCTTGCTCGAATCAACAAACGTGCCTGTCAGACAAGCACCTCCATGCAGACCCAGTCGGACGAAGAGGAGCTGGAAGAGACGGAGGAGAAAGAGGAGAAGACTCCTGTAGCTTCCCCCACCGGCGCAAGTGTCTGGCTTGAGGAGGTGGAGAAAGAGAGACTGAAAAGGGAGCTGGAGGAGAGGACAGCTGAGATCAGAAAGTTAAAGGAGGAGCTGCAGAAATCAGAACCTGAGCAGGTCAGTGTGCGTTTACTCTGCACAACACAAATTCATTTCTCCCATCTGACAGACTTCATTACTGCTGTGTCATTAATTTTCAGTTGCACTGTGTCGCAATGCAGGTGTTGCATCAACACGGTATCTTTTTTATAGGCTTTAAGATGAACAGGCTGCTGTTTTTTTTATTCAGTATCATGTTTATGTACATTTTTGACACTTTTATTTTGTAAATTTATTTATATTGTTTATTTTTTGGTTAGATTCCTGTTGATTTTGCTGTTTGTAACCCTGTTTGTTGATGTGCTTAGAACAGGTTTAACTTAATATTAGTTATCTGAAGGTCAACCAGTAATGTGGGTGTAATTATGTATAGGGGCAGAACAGTAAAAAGAGTTCACGCCAGTTTCAGTGGAAAAAAAATATTTCCTCTGTGTCACAACTGTTTATAGATTTCACAGGAAGCATATTTGTTTATCTGATACATCACATGATATTTAAGTTTTCCATGCCCTGGTTTCTTCATGCTGGTTATTATTATTATTTTTTTTCAAAGCAGTCATCCTCTTCAAGAGCTAATCCCAGGGCTTACTTGGTTTTCACTAACCATTTATTGCATGATTAGGCTTTAACTGTGTGATAGCAGTGGCTGTCAAGTTCAGTGTTCCTTCAGAGATGAGCTGCTCCAACACACACACATGAGGGGCTAAAAAAAAAGTTCCTTAGTCTCAGTAATTGGTTTAGATGAGCTTTAATGGTGAGAAAAATGCTGCTGTGCTTTCCTTGACAACACTTGGCTGAAATGTGTCTATGCTGTACACACTGTAGTGTCAACAGTTCACACTGAACCCAGACGTTGCCCAGGACGGATAACAAACAGTTTGGTGTTGTAATCCATCAACATGTTGCTGAATAAAATAGTTAAGATATTATAATAATAACTGAATGCAACACTTCAACAAACCACAAAATCAGAGAACTCAAGAGTTTTTATTTATTTCAGCTTCAAATGTGTTTCTTTTTCCCCTGGTGTCAGAATGCACACACATGTTATCACATACAATAAAATAATAATATATTTTCGTACAAAATGTGTTCTTTAGAGTGTAATGAAAGGACAAGGTAAGCTGCATTTCTACTCTTCTCCAGGTGGTGGTGCAATCACCCCTGCCAGTCTGTATCTCAGGTGCACCTGTTGCCATAGCAGCACAAAGATAGTAGTGTTTCTCTCAGCTCCAAGGGAGTTACAGTGCGTCTTTGTGTTTGTGTGTGTGCTCGTTAAAGGGCATAGTGTCTATGTGCGCCTGGCTGCGCCTTATTTGAATTCACTTTTACTAAATGGTGGCACATACAGCCACTGCTGTTGTCTGTTTATTCAGACTGAAACTTTGCAATGACGGGGCTGCTGTCTGTGTTCTCCCTGCTGCCTGTGCAGGCCTTAAAGAAGACAGAGGATGAGGAGGGAAAAGTTGAGGAAGAACCAGACGGGTTTGGAACAACACAGGTGGTGGGGCGAAACTTGTCAGCACAAGATGATGGAGAGTCTTCTGATGAGGATGCTGAAAGGTACCGTGACATGCACTCTGGTTATTAATAATCAGAAAACAACTTTGTGCAAACACATGCTTAGAAAAAAAAGGAACACTTTTTTTTTTCAGAAGCCTGTTGCGTAAAGCCAACAAGAACCTCTGTCAGGTTCTCCTTGAAATCCTGAAGACCACAGCAGCAGCAGAGGAAACTATGGGCCTCCACACACAGAGCTGGAGCGATGCTTCTGGTGGAGTGCAGCCGCCTCACGCCACCACACAGAGCGCAACATGGCAGTTTGCTGCAGGTAAGTAAATAAGAAGGCCATGCATGATCTTTTTCTCATCAGAAGTAGAGTTTTGTCACTCAGTATTTTCTATACATATGCACAGTTGTTATGCACAAACTTATATAAAAACGTATATATATACTTTATAAAAATAGAAGCATACAGACGTTTAATCCTGTCATTAAAATATCTTTTTAAATTTAAATGTATAACGTTTTCCTGCATCACTGCACTGCTGTAGATTACTGTAGATATCAGTAATACATTTCAGTCACTCATGGATGCAGCATGGCTCACAGATTGTCTTATCACATGCTTCCATGCAAATTATGCTGAATGACTGAAAGACAGTTTGTCATGTGCTATCTGATCATATGTCATTTCTAAAAAATAAAAATAAAAAATTTCTAGAATTTTGTCTTTGTTGTTATTATTATTATTATTCACTGCCTCTTCCTGGTATCATATTATCCAATGCCAGCTATCCTGCAGGCAGTCGCGTGAGTGTTTGTGCACTTATTTGAACTGGATGATGTATGCACACTCACCATTAGTATGGTTGCATATTTAGCTCTGATTGGCATCTTGTTCTGACAGGAATGTAAACCACACATTTTAAAAACCTGTGCATCAAACCTTTGACCCCATAACCGCATGCAGTATGTACTTCATAAATGATGCTCAGCTGAGTGGCTTCATATTTATAGCTGTGTGTCCTTTACTCTACAGACGAAGAGATGGAGGATGACGAAGGTCTGGAGGTGTCCCAGCAGCTGCTGCTTGGACCAGAGCCACAGCTCAAGAACGAGGAATTTGTAAGGAGCATCAGCAGCCGTCTCAAGACAGCGCTGGAGAAGATGTTGATGGCCATAAGCAACACTACTGACAAGGTAAACATGAATTAAAATCCCATTTATTTCCTCGATTAATTAATTAAATTAATATGAATAAACAACAATGTAAAACATGTAGAACTTAGTTTATCATACAGACTGGAATTACAGGGAATACTACAGATATTATCCTGTAACATGAGTCCCAGAGTCACTGGCAAATAAATTCATAAAATGAACAATTAATAAAAAATGTGTGAAAAATCCATTGACACATTTTTTGCTTGTTGAGGTTTCAGAAGAGAAACGGTTGTGTTTGTGCCTAAAAGTTACAAATAAGCAGAAAGCTCCAGCGACACATTTAGGCTTTGTCAAAGCATTTAACACTGTTAACCCCCTCTGTGTGTTTCTATGCCTGTTCACGGAGACATAATGGGGATGAGGTGGCAGAATGTAGCCAGCAACAAAGTTGGCCTGTCTAGAATTCACACACAAAAGAGCTGCCTCATTCCCAGCGGTTGCCTGTAGATACGAGCAGTATTTACACAGAGCTTTTGTCCGGCCTATCCAGCCTATCGTAGTCCAGTTGCACAGAACGGCTCCACTCCCTCCTAAAGCAGTGCAACCCGCTGTGTCCAGTGTCAGCCCTCAGAGACGGGGGCCAGTTTAACTAGGCCATTGAACGAGTTACTGTAACTGACTGCATCACATCCCCGCTGGCAGGAATTCATGCGTTATTCACGCCGAAATGAGTTTTATCTTGCTGATCTAAAAATAGCTTTAAAGAAATCTCAGGCCAAGCATCCATCCACACAACACAGAGGCTAAACCTGTTTAATTTTTCAGGTGTTTTTTTTTTTCAAACATCTTTTAAAAGCAACATAATTCTAAGAAGCAAAAATTATTTATCATTAAAACAAGTTTGGCTATTAAAACTGGACAATATGAGCTGGAATGGACTATTGATTAAGAAGAAAACAATCAACATATTTTCTTTAAAATTATAATAAGCCATTTTGTGACCAAACTGTAAAAAAAAAAGGCCTCAAATTCACAGTTCCTTATAGTCTAACTCTTCCAAAGTACACACATTTACTAGCACAATAAACCTGCAATCAACAAAGCCTTTTAATGGTTTCTTCAATGATTTTCCTGTTACTATTGATCTGCTACACATTAGTCTTGCTGGATCATCACCTCACGTACAGAGATTGATGTAACAAGCCTGATCAGGAATGTTAAACGCCTTTTTTTTTTTGTTGAACCACTGCTGTAAATTATTTGCCTGAGGAAGGTGCTTGCTCACTCATTGTTCACTCCCATTATCTTACTGGTGAGACGTTGAAATTGCTTGTGTGCAGCCAGTATGACGGTTGACATGCCAAACAGAGAATGCGCAGTGAAAGGGGACCAAGAGGCAGCATGTCAGGACGACTTAATTGCTTCTTTTTGCTGCTATATAAAGAGGGAATCCGGTTTGACAACTCTCTGCGGAGAGGGTGTGTGTTGTCTGTGATTATATGTGTGTGTGTGTGCTCTGTTTGCAAATCTACCTGGATGTAAGGATTGAAGCCACACCTGCTTCCCTCCCACTTTGTCTGAACATTATCCAGCTGTTAGTGGGAAACATACACTCGTCTGAATGTCAGAAGCTACCTTAGAAGTCTAGGATTTTTATTTTTTATTTTTTTGGGCGTCGGTAGCCTGCCTGGAGGCTGGAAAACCTTTCCTGACAAGAGCAGCTTTAGTTATGGGTTGAGCATGCGTGGAGAGGGAATGACAGCAGTCCTAGAAGGAAGTGAGAAGTAAAGGGTAACTTTAGATCAGAGCTGTCATTACAACCTTGGTTGACTGTTGTTCGGACTAAACAATTAAAAGGGGCCCCTGGGAGGCTTCCCTGCAGGTCGGGGTTGCTACAGCGGCATAGTATTGTTAATGAATCTCCAGAGAGAGAGAGCGAGAGAGAGGGAGAGAGAGAGGAGAGAGCAAGCGGGCGCAGGCTTGGGGGTGTGAGCTTTTCTGAGCGGCATGATATGGTTTCACTCTGAAGAAAGAAGGTCAGCGAGAACGCACAGCCGAGGCTGGAGATCTTCAGAGAGGAGGCGAAGAGAGGAAAAAAAAAAATGGTCGCCTTTTTGTTGACATACCTCCTGCGGTCATGTTCAGGAATGCTCTTTAAGCTGCCGGACCCAGATGTGACTTCCACCTGCCGCCAAGGATGACACTTTTTAGTAAATTTACACCTTTGAACCTGGAACTTATTCTACCTCAACCAGGCAGCATGTGATTGGTATGACGTTGAATGTCACCCTCTCCAATTGTTGTTTACTCTTCCTCTGTGTGTGCGTGCCGAACACATAGAAACTGTTGCTTGGAGCTATCCACAACCTTCTTTTCCCCCACTGGACTTTATTCTCATTTGTGAAGCTCAGCCTGACGGATCATAGCAAAGCTGTTTTGATGACTCCACATAAGAAGAGTTAACACGACAAAGCAAGTTTGGAAGTTCTGTCTGCTTCCATCCATCTTTTACTATGGATTCCTATCGCTCTTACTGGAACTCAAGCATGCAGAGCAGCACGTGGATGGAGGGGGAGGATCAGGATGTGTACGAGGTGGAATCCCGCGTACCCCTTCCCCGACCTTTTCCCATTTGCAGCACTTTAAATGAGAAAAACGCAGTGGTGGTGCAGACACAGATATCACATGTCAGCCACAGGACAAACGGTCACCTTCTTAAGGTCATCTCCAAAATCTCCCTTCCCACTCCTCCTTATACTGTAAGTCTATGACACATACTGTCTTTTAAATTATACATGAAATATGTGCAATTTTAAAGACCCTAGAACATGCACACTGTTAATAATTTATATGCACATTTCGCAGCCTGTTTTTATGTGGTTCAGGTCTACACATGCAGCTCTGATGTGAGCTTAATGTTGCTCCACGTAGGCAAGCAGCAGCTCTTTAGGTGAAAGATTATATGACAGCGGTGTCACGTTACCACTTCCTGCTTCTCATAATGGTACAATAAGACCTTTGCTCAGGGAGATATGGAAATCTATGGAAAATACTCCCGGACACTTTATTACGTTATTATTACTTCATAACAAGGAAAATATGTCGTCTGTCACCTGACCACAAATGTGACATTATTACTTGATTTTGTGTCTGTCACATCAGTTTATAATCTCACTTTTACTGTTTATTATGTTTTTCCCTTTTGTGTTCAATATTACACTCGAATAGTTACACATTTGTATATTTTATGAGGAAACACTTTAAAAACATCATGTTGTTACGTTACAACAAAAACAAGTTAAGGTCAACAGCTTTTCTTTCTCTATAAATAGCCATGCTGACTCAGCTGGTATTATGACTGCCTGTTGGACACACCCAACACCTACCCCCCTTTCTGACATCATAAGGGGCTGCAAACTTGAATGGCTCCTTAATGATAGCCTCAATATTTTCTGGGTCTCTGGATACACCGGGTGCATGCTGTTATATGAAAAAACAATATAGAATTTTGCTTAAATGTCGCCCATTAAATCCAAACATTACTGGATTTAATGTGCATGGAGTGTTTCTTCTCAGTGACTGTTACAACATGGCGTGATGTGTGGATGAAAAAAAAAAATATTATTACAGAAAATAGAATATAGAATCTAAAAATCAATAAAAGTCTTATATTCCATTTTATTCAATAGATCATTTTAAATCATCAACACTACCCTTTAGGCTCAATATCCTTAATGTCATTAATATACCAGAAGCATCCTCTTCATGATCATGATATGATGTTGTGTCTCTTCCCCTCACAGCTTGAACATGCCCGGATGACCCAGACGGAGCTGATGCGGGAGTCCTTCCGTCATAATGAGGAGATAAACGAGCTGCTGCAGAAGCAGGAGGAGCTGCAGGAGAGGCTGTCGGAGGAAGCACGGGCACGGGAACAGCTGGCTCTGGAACTTCACCGTGCTGAGGGTGAGATGTTTGTGTGTGTTTTTATGGAAAAAGGATCTGGCTGAGCTGCATCTTGATTTAAATGCGTTCACTTAAGCTCCAATAAACCTTCATAGTTGCATCTTTATAGGACGAACTATAGGTCTCTATATGGACATTCAGGTGTGTGTGTGTGTGTGTGTGTGTGTGTGTGTGCATCAGAACGATTACACAAAACCAACAAGAGCTGCATTAAGTCAATGTGGGGGAGGGGGAGGGCGTCACAGGGAGTGAGGGGATCAGCTGTTTTAAAGGGAGAGTAAAGGAGGGTGAGACCATCTGTGGTGAGAACTCGACAAATGGTGATTACTTTCACTGTTTGTGTTTGAACATTTCATTGTATCTGTGTGACAACTAAATTCTGAGCCTCTGTGAAGGGAGGTTTAACTCAAATCTTTAAGCTGTCAACCTGTGTAGGTGATTAAGATTAAGTATATATGTGGAGATGGTTCTTGCCCTCGTCCCTCCATGTCAGAGACAGCTGGTCCATGAGGGGTCAACTGTTGTCACTACATCCACTCCTACACAAACACAGCCACTGTATTGCGGGTGTTTGTGCGAGAAACATTCCCCTTCTTATTGTCTTTGTGGACACACTGGATGATGGTGAGTTCATACTCATTTCTAATCTTGTTTTTAGTGTCTTCTGACACTGAGTAGGATCCTGTTACAGTGTTTGTTGTCAGTCATCCTACAGAGGAGCTGCAAATATTTGCAGTTATAAATTGGCTTTGTGTTTTTTTTGAAGGTTATAAAAGTAACACAAGAAAAAGCAGCTACATAGTCATGTTGTGATTGTTGTTCCTCATTAGCTGTAAGGGATCTCCTCATGGATCTCATGGACATCTACTTTTACAAATACCAATGAAGTGAATGGTGAATAATTCTCCTCCTTTTGTGTGGATGATCCTTGCAGGTTAAACCTCAGGGTGTGTTCTATTCAAACTGGTTTTTGAATTAACCAAAGAGACAGGCTCAACCTTGAAAACAGATCCTCTTCACTGATGGATGAGACATATTATATATCACCACAAACAAGGTCTGCTTTTGTTGTGTTGGATGGTGGGAAAAAAAATGTATTTGAATGATTGTGTGGTAGGGTTATTTCCAAAAGACACCTGTGGGATGATAACCAGCAGTCATGTGCATCTGATAGCTGCAGCATCACAAGCGATCCCTCCCTTGGCAAAGTTTACATACAATGTTGGCTCCTGTTAAAATCCCTGATATAAAATAATCACCTGACAGGACTGGTGACACACACACACACACACACCTTCTGTGTCCATCTCTTGGTTGTTTTTAAGCCACAAACACAAGCAGGCACCAAATAAATGAATAAACTTTTTCTCACCAGCCTCTTACATACCTCCTCTCTTGTATGTATGAATTGAATGCCAACTGGGAACATAATGCTTGCTGACCTGTGACAGAGCAGTACAGTAATGACAGAGCATTTCATTGTGTTTACGGCTCAGTCTTGTACTTCATGTGAAGCAAAATGGGTCAGACATTCTCTACTCTGTGTGTTCTGTATGTGTGTTAGCGTGCACATGCAATATGTTTTTTTCTGCTTTTGTGTTGTTGGTAACCTTGGAGTTAGTTTCCTGCTATTAAGTGCTCATTCATCTGGATGGCTGCTTTACATGTGTGTGTGTGTGTGTGCGTGCGTGCGTGCGTGCGTGCGTGCGTGCGTGCGTGCGTGCGTGCGTGTGTGTGTGACTCAAGATAAACAAAACAAGACCCAACATTCCTGAAAATTATTCTCTTGAGTGATTCTAAGAGCATGACCAAGATTGAAAAAAAGCAACTCCATGTCAGAAAGTTGCTGTTCTAATTGTCCTATTCTCACCGTGTTCACGCTCACAGGTTTGATTGATGGCTACACGGGTGAACGGGTTGCTTTAGAAGACCAGTTGCGTCATAAGGAGGAGCTCCAGCTGAGCCTTGAGCAAGAGCTGCAGGTGAGGTCTTAACAGAGCTGCAGAGGAGAAGAAAAATAATGGAAACCTTTAAACACTTGTTTAAATTAAAGCTGATCTGCTCCAATGTTTTATATGCATGAAGGGGGAAGAGGTTTTACTCTGTGTCATTTTTTTCCTACAGGTAACAAGTAGCCGGCTGCACGAGTTGGAGCAGGAAAGGCTTCAGATGCAGGAAGAGCGTGAGCTGTTGTCACGACAACAAGACGCCATGAGGGAGAGCGCCGGGCCTCGTGAGCTTCGTACGTATCTCGGAATTCCCTGAATGAAGAAGGCAAAAAAATATGGATTTAAAATGAGTGACACATAGAGGTGGATATCAGTTGTGATCAGTATGAAATGAATTGGCTTGAGTTTTTTATGCAATTGTGATGAATCTGTTAAAAAAAAAAAAAGAAGCTTAAAGTAGAAAACTGACTAAACCTTATCAAGGTTGATTTTAGTGTGAATAGTGTGTTGAAGGTCAGAGTTACTCACCCACATTTAAGTGTAGATAGCTCCTTTAATTGCACACAGCAGTTTGATTTTATGTTAAACATTAACCCAGACAGTTTCAGTATAAGACAGACAAAAAAAGTTCTTAGATAAATGTTACAAAGCACACAAAGGTTCAATAAAACACAACTTAGCTTAACCTCCTGGATGATGAAAGTTATCGTTACATGGTTAACGAAACCTCAAAGACAAGTTTGAACTTGTTACAGTTTGTAAAATAATACTCATTTTGAAATTATAACATTTGTCTGAGAACTTT
>JAVQJX010055271.1:0-10615 GCA_036025115.1 Ambassis agassizii
TACAAATGTGCACTCCCAATTAACAGGGAAAACAGATATATAAGTCTATATAAGGTGCCTACATTGCACTGTGCAAAAGAGGTGTCTACAGTATATAGCCACCCATCCACTGAAAATAAGCTGCCAAGACAATATGTCCTGTGTCACATATTAATGCTCAGCCACTATTAACAAACAAATAATCCTTTACACAGCAATGAATTCAAGTCACCAGGTTTGAAGCAAAGACAAAAGTGTGAGGTTATGGTTACCCAGAAGGCACCCGGACTTCTAACTGTGGATGTGAGCGAAAAGTGAGTCAATCATATCTGGCTCACATGAAGCTCGGGCAACGTCTATTGCCGTCTGACCGCTGATGTTGGCGTGTTTCAGGTCAGACAAAGGCGCCAAGAACTTGACAACATCCCGGTGGCCTTCCTGGATGGCAATGTGGATGGGCAGGGTGCCGTTCTTGTCTGGGAGGTTCACTGAGGCACCATGCTCCACCAGGATCTGCAGGGTGTCGAGGAATCCTGTACAAGCTGCATCATGGGCAGGAGTTATTCCATGTCTGTCCTGGATGTTGGGATCTGCTCCTTTCTCTAAAAGCAAACTCGCAATCTTGGAGTTCCCCATCATCATCACCTGTTGACACAACAGGAGAGAGATGATGAGATGAGGTGCTTCTGTCAACTCAGCATGTATGCGTGAGAGGGAAGTGGCAGGTTGTGACCCTGCAAAGTCTTCATTATAGAAACTTTTGTCCCATTAAAACAGAGCATGTAAAGTGTATTTATGAAATTAAATGTTGTTGTCATTAATTAGAGCTAAAACGAATAATCCATCAACTAAATAAGCAACACCTATACTGCTTATTTCTTTAGTCAATTATAGAAAATAAATGCTTCAAATATTTTAGTAATTATCTTTGGATCCCCTCACATTTTTACCTACTTCTGACATTTTATAGACAGAAGACCTGATAAAAAAAAAAAACAGATTAAATGAGAGACAATGACAGCCTTACTAAGACTAAGACTTTCTATAGTGCCAATATCACACTACTTAGTTTCCATATTTGAAGAGCAATGCGAACTAACAGCCAATAAAATAACTTGAAACAGTATTTTATAACTTCCCCTAAATCTGCCGTTATTGTTTATTTGCAAACTGAGGGAAAATTTCGTGTCTTCTAACTATAGTAAGTCAAATGACACATTTCCATTTGCTGTCTCAACCGGGATAATAACAAAAACACACACACACACACACACACACACACAAGACATGTTGCTGTAACGTAAATATGAATAAATATGAATAAATATGAATGCCATGTAAACATTGCTCCTCACCTGCAGCGCGCTCTTGCCAAACTCATTGAGAGTATCCGGATGGACTCTGCGCTCCTCCAGCATCCTCCGCACCTCGCTGCTGTTCCCTTTGGCTGCTGCTGCCGTCAAAGCTTTACCGGCATCCATCTGACTCAGGACCATTATACTCTCTCTTTCTGCCTGCGTGGAGAGAAACACGCCACAGCTGAGACTTTACTGAACCACTGAAACCCCCCCACAGTCCAACATGACGGAGTAAACAGACAGGAAGGTGTCCGTCGTCTGCAGCTAGCTAACGCTGCTACAGCATCCGGCTAACGTAAGCTGCTCTCTGCCCCACTGACGCCATATTAACTGACTGTTACATCAGACCGTTAAATACAGCACTGCACTCAAACAACAAAGCTCATGACAAATATGTGTCTTGTTTATATAGAGACAAGGAGCGTGTACTCAGTGCTACAAACAATTAGCATTCATGCTAACGGCTAATAGCGAAAATAGATCTATAACGCATTTGAACGTACCGTGTTCACTTCGTTATGATCCGACGCGTCGCGCAGATTTTCTGCTCTGCTTCTTCCACAGACCAGTAATTTTCAAATACAATCCAAACAAGAAGTGTTTGTCAACATTAGAAAATACATTTGCGCGCTGAGATCTATACAGCGGAGTCTGTGCACTACAATTTACAAACATTGGAGAGAACACACGCTGACCAATCGCAGCTCGCCCTGAGGGTGTTGCTCTTCCATATATGGTAAAAGAGGCGGCGTTACAACTCTGTTACTACGGCATCACTGTGGCAACAGGAGGAGTCGACCAATCAGCGAACGTAGTGAAGAAAGCGGGCGATTTGTATACGTTGATGTCTTCAAAGGCTGTTCATTCAGATTTCTGACCTTTGCTTGTGTTTCTCCAGAGACAAGTGTGGAAAAAAGGCGGGTGCAAGTTTTTAATTTTAGGCGGAATTTAGCGACTGTGATTGCACAACATGTTACTACAACATGATGGTAAAATCGCCACTTTGTGTGGTGTTGCAAACAAACGGGAAAACACAATAAGGTTATTGTAATGACAGATAGTTTAAGTGAATACAATTAATTAGACATTTACATAATTTGTAGTGGTCCAAAAACAGAAAAAGTAAAATCAACTTGCACACAAATTTCATAAAACAAGATCATATCACATAAAGCAGGTGAAATAAATGAAATCCTTCAGTCCTGTTAAAGTGATTGCTGCTGCTTCTGTCTGTGAGGAATAAAAAACATAGTGTCCCCTCATACGTTACATGTTTGTCCTCAGCTGGTAATCTAAATGAAAAGACAGCAAAGTAAGAAGATTTACAAAGTGTGTAAGACCTACATGATCAAGCGTAATAGTCAAGGTTTGATAGAAAGTGTACCTCCACTCTGTGTAATGTAGCGCACCCAGGGTAAAGCCTGGTAACCACTTTTTTCTATGATCTTCATATACCGCACCTGGAGAAATTAAGAGTGAGTCAGACATTGAGACACGTTGAGACAAGAACCATAAAATATGTGTTTTCAAATCAAATTGAGTTCCCCCATAATAAGCACGGCTACAGGACCAAACTTGACGATCCAGTGTGTAAATTTTGGATGACAGAGTTAAGATTTCAGAGAACATCATGTCCTGACAGACTTAAAGGGGATAGTTTCCTCGAAGTGGGTTTCTGCGCTGCACTTCAAATTCACTGTATTAGGTACTGGAGACAATCAATCAAGTATGTGCCATTATTTTCAGAACTTTACTTAACTGTCAGACAACCTTTTTTTTCTGAAAATCTATGCCTCCTTGGCTGCTGTCCAGTTCTATGTCTGCTTCTAATAACCACCATCAGTAACTAACTAACTAAATAAATAAATAAAAATACACACACATACCTGTATTCCTGAGACTGTGAAGTATGGGATTTCAAATTTGACAGTAATGGGAGGTTTTCCTTCAAGCTCATCATTCTCCACACTGGGCAAACCAAAGTGAGCTCTCATCAGGAACTCTTTTCCTCCCTGCACGGACAGATGTACACAGAAAAAAAGGCATAAGACAGATCATGATACTAGTATAGTTATGTGTACTTACGGTATAGAAATTACGTACAGGGAAAGACTTGATCGTCCACACCACCATGTTCTTCTCGGGTACATATTTGGCATTGCCTGTGCTGGTTTTGAATTTGGGTGTGTCAGCATCACTGGGGACGGGTACCCTCACCTCCACATTGTTTGCAACAGACTGTTTTTTAAACTGTCCCTTTGCCTAAAATGAAGCACAATAAATGAAAAAAAAGAAGAAACCTTGTCCTTTTTACTGGGAAAAGACAGGGACAAATGTTACAAGTTTATAGTCATTGAAGCCTGGAGACTCATAATACATCTCTTTTACGTAATTGATCATATTTTGGGTTAAAAATAAACAAAAAATCATTTTTGTACCTTAACCATGATTTCCACTCTACTGTGCGAGAACTTCTCTATGACTGATTCAATCCATATCAGGGGTTTCACCTAAAAGAAACGAGATAACATGAAACAATACATATATTAAATATTTGTATATGTTTGACTGACAAATACACATATGTTTCCAACATAACATATTAATACCTGTCAGCAACACTTAATTTGCATGTCATTGTTTTTAACATTTCCTTTTAAAGCCTTTTTTGGCTGATACCATTGCGCACCTTGACATATTTACTCCTTCCTATTTAAAAGGGCATTAGCAACTTCTGCATTACACACATATATATATATATATATATACATAGATACTAAGTACAAAATTATGACTCATAAATATGAATGGCAAAAAACTTACATGAGTGTTAATGCGGTAGGACATGAGCTCTGACTCCCCGTCTGGAGGAATAAAGGAGATTGTACGGTCGCTCTCAAAGCGTGACAGACGGACACACTGATGGAACTTCACATCCTCCATCATCACTGTTTTCCCCTTGTCACCTGGACAGGAAGCAAAAGACACATCAGATAATAGAGCTGGAGAAATGAATAGATGTTGTCACACTGCAGTCGCACACATACGTCCAGTGAGGCCAAAAAGCACTCGATCATTGAGGCCGAGTCGCAGTTCAGGCATCCCAGACAGCATGGTCTTCAACTTGATGCTGCCAACGATGTCACTGCTCATCACACTGCCGTTAGCATTTACCTGAACACAATAAATAATGTCAATAAAATGTGCCAAGTGCATTACTCAAAGCGACGGTCTAAATATTAAGTGCAACCCTAAATGAGCAGAGAATGAAAGGATAGAAGTCTTATATTTCATCTTACCAGCACATTGATGGATTCAATGACATCAATGAAGACTTCGTTCTTTTTGTATTTTATACCCTCTGACCGCCAGGAGACTGCGTTGGTGACTGTGGTCGGCACCTTCGTCTTTGCCACCTCAAGTTTGGCCCCTTCCTGAGTGATGTACCTGTGAATAATGAGAAGAAATGACTTGCTACAATCCCTGTATGTATATATTAAATGTCTATGTGTGCATGTCGAGCACTCTCACTCCTGCAGGATCTTGCCGTCTGTCGTCTGAGGGAATCCAAAGTCCATCAGTTCATCCAGCAGCTCGTAAACAACTACAAAGTTATCCTGAATGCTCTCCTCCTCCAGCTCTTTGAAGTACTCTGTGAACACCTGCATGATAACACACATCATCTGTGTCTGTTGAGGGATGACAAATATTTTCAGTAACTGCACCGTGTTTGTCCCTCACCTCAACTATCTTGTAGAGAAATGAGTACACGAGGGAGGCGTTGGAGTTCTTGTTTGTGGTGGCCACCACTGTGCAGAGGTCAGGTCAAGGAGTGGTGTCACATGTACTGCTGTTAAAAAGCTCTCCTACACTTCAACACTTTAATTACAGGAAAACATGGCATTAAATTATCTGTATGAGGATACGGTAAAGGTTGCTGTGTTTGATCCACATGAAGTGAACATTGCCGTGTGAGATTACGGGACAGATTAGTCCCTCTTCTTCATGCTGCATGAGTAAAGGCAAGAAGTGGTCGATCTCTGACATGTCCACATCGCCTTTGTAGTTTCGACAAATCATCACCTGAGTTGGGAGAGAAACAGCACACAGTTGGTCTCAGTCTTTTCAATGGTCATACACATCTTGTTTTTATCACCTCTTCTTATTTGTGTCCCTTTTTTCTTCAATTTTCAATAAGCTTGACTCAGGAAACCCATAAGAATAGAAATACTGTAATGTACCTGTGCAAATAGCAACTCTATTATATTCTATTTAAATTTACTATTGCCAAATATTTACACAATTTTATTCTAACATGTTCAGTTTCAGACATTATAAAAATATAATAATAATATAAAAATGTTGACTTAATAGCTACATTGGGCAGATCTGTTCACTTCATCAACACTTTGCATGTAATATTTGCTGTATCACACATCAGTCTACAGCAAGCCTGTAGACTGGTCTCATAACAAAGGCATGTACATCAGTATTACACTAACAACTTGAAATATCTCCAAAGGAAATCGGCTCAGTATCAGAGTCAGCTGATCACAAAGGCCTGCAGGTATCTGTATGGTTATTGGGAATGAAAAGGTGATCACATGCCAACATAATAACAGATTTTTGTCCCAAAAAGCATCATCATCAATGGACACAAAAAAAATCCTGTATGAAATTGTACTGAATTGCGCTCCAACATGAAAACACATGATTAAATTTAGATCAACAACACATTAAACAAACAGTGTGTTATCAACGGGTCACAAAACAGTAGTCTAAACCCCCTGGTTGAGAAAGTGTGCCCTCTCTGACTTTAAATATCCACCTGAGCAGCAAGTGTCATTAGAACATGACAAAAGATACAGCCTATACCAATCTCACAGCTCAATTTCAGGTGTCATCCTTAAAAACAGAGCATTAAATCATAGTGTTAAATACTGTGCTGTGATACAGAGATTCTAAACTACAGTGAAGCAGTAGTAAGAAACAATCTAATGGTGTTAACATTGTAAACAAACAAACGGCTCAAAGACAGAACAGCTGCAACGCCGCGTGTGCTCGTATCTTTCTCGTTAACATTATAAACTTATTTGTCAGGTTCTGTCTGTAAATTAAGGGATTTCTGTGCTGTCTGAATAACAACAACAATAATAATAGCAACAGGTGCTGTCACTTTCAGTGCAGCGTCACGTCAGGCTGCATTTCCACTGACAGCCGTGTGTCCCGGAAGTAAAGGATAAAAGGAGGCCATTGAATGAGAGCCTGTCGAAGGTATTTATTAATTTTTAACGACACTCTTAATAATTAACTGTTAAAGCAGCAGCAGTGCTAAACACAAACAGTCAAAAGAAATGCAGAAATGTTAAGTTTTGGTAGACAAAAGGCCGAATAAGTGATTGGCAGTGTCTACTAATTATTGGCAGATCTTACCTTCCCCTTCAGGTCCAACACAAATATAGCCGAGGCGGACATTTTTTTTTTTTTTTTTTTTTTTGTACTCGTACGGACACACAACCAACTCCTCACAAAGCACACGGACTCGGTGTAAAGTTCAGCTGTAGCAGTAACTCTGTAGGTGACTGTCCACTTTAGCCATCAAAAGAGCAGAAGTTCACGAGCCTGTAGTGACCACGTCCAGCGTCTCCTCTTTTTTCCTGGAGAGGCCGTGACGTCATTGCGTGCAGGTGAAACATTCACCAGCTCACCTGAGGGGAGGAAGAAAAAGGAGGAGGTGTGCTGCTCGGTTTATCCGCTAGAGGGCGCCACACACATAAATACTGACCAACAGGAGGAACACAAAGCAAATCCTTCTGAGACTAAACGCGTTTGTTTTAGTTATATGTAGAAATACTTTTAAATAATAGATTAAAAAGCTTTCTTTATAGTATTGATGTTTGAATTCTGTGCCTCAAGAATTAAAACCTTCCATACAGTGTACAGGAAATCAACACACATTGGAGCCAAATAAATCATAATTAGGCTATTTTTATTTGAATACTGTGCTCTGACTTATGCCAGAAGTTGTGTATGATCACAAAGTTGAAGTCGTAGTTGCAGTGTTAGGCTACTACTAACACTTATGCTTTTCTTAAACAAGAAAAGGTTTTTTTGTTTTCATTTTAATATTTTAATTTATATTCCTTGTTCTCAGCTCATACAGGATCTGTGCTTGCAATACTTTTTTCATGTTTTTATCTCAAGTTGATTACTCATGTTATCTCAAAGTAACAAAGCCAATTTTCTTCTGATAACAAGTCATTTTATTATGTTGTGTCTAAATTAATTATGCAAACACTTGTGATGCAAAAAAATAACCTGACTTGCAGGAACAGGTATCTTAATATTTTTATAACCTGTTGCTCTCTAAAATGTGAACCTCTTCATTTAATCTGCTTGCATGACCGAGAAACATTTAGTGATCACATGACCAGGGAGCATCTTAAGCCCTAAACCCCAGAGGGCCTCTCTGTGTGGTGTTACGCCCCAGATCCCAACCTCTGTGTGTGTGTGTGTGTGTGTGTGTGTGTGTGTGTGTGTGTGTGTGTGTGTGTGTGTGTGTGTGTGTGTGTGTGTTTGAGGGTCAGATGAAGCTCAGCCTTTCCCCGTGTCCAACTCCTTTTGTCCATATAGGTTTGGCCTCCCTTATCTGGGCGCAGTTTATTTAATGAGTCATATCTGAGCTATAAATGAGATAAACATGTTCACACACATATGAATTATCTTAAAACTATTATCTGCTAAATAAACAGAGTGACTCCATTTTATTCCATATAAAAGACCTGAGAGGTCTTTGTAGTTTATGAGCATTTTGTTGCTTCTTTCTGTCAGGGTCAGTGTCTACAAATGTTTGGGTTTAAAATGTCCAGATCAATCCAGGGATACAAGAAGAGCATTTTTCTATAATTACTCTTCAGCTTCTGTGACTTGCATGTGCCCTACATTCACACACTGCCTCATGTGATCCGGATTATATGTGAAAGAATGAGAAATACAGAACAACTGTTTTTCCTATGGTGGCTGAGGTCCAAGACAAATATACAGCAGCTGCAATAAAACACACACATTTGACTTACTGACATTCAAAGGGGAAGTTTGCATCACTTTCTCCTGTGTGTGATTCACACAGCTTCTCACACATTAACCAGAAATTTCACACAACACATGAGTAACGACAAATATACTCTTTGGCTTCAGCCTAAATAAAAACATGAAAATACCACATTTATACTATACTATCGTATATACTATAATACATTTCTTGCAGTCTTCACTGTTCCAGCTTCTTAACTCAATCCAGAAAAAACAGCTAACACTTCACACCATTTCCACATGAAAAATACACATAAAAAATCTCAACACATATTATATGTAATGTGTTTATTATTTGTGAAAAAAAAATTATAGTGGAGTGCCAGAAAGAATAAGGCTCTGCTGATCCAGGTAAGAATGAAAGTTTAAACAAAGAATAAAAAAGAAAGTGATACAGTCTTATCTGTGTAAAGACATTCAGATCAAAAAGACAGAGAAGTTCCCACATTTCTGAATCAGGTAGAGTAAAGATAAATGACTGGTATCAGTATGTGTAATTCCTCTCTCTGTCAGAGGGGGGAGCCAAACATTCTGCAATGTATCTTTAAGTAAGTTTGGATGAGGTGACTCATAAGTATCATATTGGATGATTTGATGGTGTCATGTGAAGCAGCATGGCTTCCGATAGTCGTGTGAAAGTGGAAGGATGCTCAGCGTGGTGGATTACAGTGAAACAGATATCACCCTGTGATACGTGACTTCATCAACACTATGAACTCTGGGTTTGGAGATGATGCAGGATATCCAGCAGAGATGCTTATGTGCTTTTATACTGACATAATAGAGCCTCAGTTTACAGTGTATTAACACAACATTACAACATGAGTATCATTTGCTTGGTGTCTGTTTGGCCCTGAGGTAGTCAAGCAGAGACCAAACAAGCTATTGTTGTTACCTCCTCGTCAGGACATTTGGTGCTGTGTTTGGTAACCTGACAGGGGAATATCTATCCTCTATCTGCCACCTCTCCCCTCCCATTGTCAATTTTAGAGGACACTCCTCTTTGCTTACGAATCAGTGGTGTGAGATGCAACTCCACCCTTTTGTTTCCAGCTGGCCAATAAGGAAACGAGCAACATATGCAAATGGTGAGGTGAGGAGAGGATGCAGATGATGGCCAGCATAGCAGGGGACAGGTGTCATTTGTCACCTGAGGCCTGTTGCCAAAGGGGAGGAGCATATTTAGCAGAGGATGGCACTCCAGCTATGTTGTCATCAAAAAGTCAACACCGGTGTATCTAGTAATGGAAAAATCAGATTTACACCAAATGTGTGCATTAAGAGTGAGGATGGTGGCTTTGCCTAGTAATGGTTCGTTTATTTATTGTGTTGTGCAAACTTGAAGATAACATTTGGCCTTGATCAGATGTGACACTGCTGGGTGTGGAGGCCTTAACCCAGGAATGTGGATCGTAGGTCCTGACAGACAACATACCATGAGGATGGTGCGGCATGTCCCTGAGCAGGGTCGGCTCCTGACGTCAAAGGCTAACAATTAACAACAATTTATCTTTGTAACAACCCAAGGCCCTGCAGTGATTCAGACACTTTGCTATTTTGTCTAAAAGCACAGCAGGCCCACAAGTTAAGTGTGTGTGTGTGTGTGTGTGTGTGTGTGTGTGTGTGTGTGTGTAAACGTGCACACTGCAGTAACATGCAGTTGTAAGAAATAGCCAGGAGATATGATTTCAGTCTAAATAGTCTAAAAGTTTGTAAATTTAAATATATATTTTTTTCTATATTAAACATTATTCCATCTCTGTTGTTAGTGTGCTGTTTGTAGCTAAAATAAGTGTCTTTTTTTTAATCTTACTAGGCCTGAGCTTCAATCCTGCAAACTAGAAATATAAAAATGAAATACATTTACTCATTTACTCTCGCTGGCTTATTTATTTTTACTAGTCTGCTAGTAAATGTTGAACTTTACAAAACATTACAGCTTCCCTTTTTTCTGAAAGGAAGTCTGAATTCACTGACACTTCTCAGTTGCTGTGAGAGCTACACCCTTACTTCCTCAGTGACCACTGTTCTGTCCATGAATTATGCAAGAGCTTTATTCAATTAGTGGGATAATGCTAATGTCTAATTGTCTCCTTCTATATGGACTCAGCTGCTTTCTTCCTGTTATATGATCAGACAGTCTCTTTCCAGAGATCTTAACAAACTGTAAAAAAAAAAAAAAAATA
>JAVQJX010055280.1:0-14095 GCA_036025115.1 Ambassis agassizii
CAGCCTAATGGATAATGGCTAATAGCTAATGCTAATGTGATTTCACACTTAGAGTTAATATACCACTGGCTGAACAAAATCATGCTACATACAGATGCTACGCTAACTCTTTTTCTTGAAATGTGGAGAACACTTTCCAGATAAAGCTCCATTTGAGGAGTTTCAGACAAAAAGAAACTATCTTGGAGGTCATTTCACTGCCTGCAGTGACAGTGAGAGGCTAGCAGTGCTAATTTTATGCTAAGGGTCGCACTAAAGCATTTCCCAAGCTAACCACAGACTTATGACAATATTTTTCCCTGACTCTTCCAAACGTCAACTTGCCACTCACTCTCCAATAAATTCCACAGTGATGGTGGGGAACTCCACACCCCACCCAGCCACTGACGTCATTGCACTGGTCCTATGAAAAAGTGTGTGCATGTGCGTGTACTATATTGTAGCCTATGTGTGTCTGCATGTGAGCGATGAGAGTGAGCCTCTTCTCTGGATTTGCAGGCCATTGTAAACTGATTAGTGGGTACCAAACCAAGAATGGTTTCACATATCTGAGTTACTGGGTCTGTATCCACTCAGTGCACACACACACACACACACACACACACACACACACACACACACACACACACACACACACACACACACACACACACACACACACACACACACACACAAACACACATCTTCACATACAGCTGATAATGAAAAATAGAACTAGTGTGAAGCACAGCTCCACCATGAAGCCATCAATCATTCTGATGTACAACAATGAAACCACACACTGAACTGTTTCACAGTTTCCCTACTATGAAATTGGGGGAGAACAAGAGGATGGATGGTAAATAGAAAAGAGGATATGGTAATAATGGTGACAAGGCATAAAATATATTAATGTTTAATCTCTCTGCAATGTTAAAAAAAAGGAAGAAAAAACAGAAAAAAAGTTTTTTGAAAAGTAACTATTATCTTATTGTGTGTGTGTGTGTGTGTGTGTGTGTGTGTGTGTGTGTGTGTTCTTCAGGGCCTTGTCTCTTGTGACTGCTGATCTCCTCCAGTGCTACTGACTGACCTTGTGGGTCTGTAAAGTTCTCACGTTCTCAAGGAAATGGAATCAGCTCACTCCTTGACTGAAGCCAGATCAACAGGCACAGATCTAGGGCAGACATTTTGGAACAGTTCAAAGGTGACATGAATTAAAAGTTAACAGCCCTTGAGGGCTTTTAAATGGTGGGGTAAAACGATACAAGGGAAAGAAGAAAAGGCTGATGTAAAACACTGTCAGAGAGATCTAACCTGTACTTGTGCTATACCTTTAAACAGTCTACTTGGCATATGAGAAAAGCAGAAATATCTCAGAGCATCTCAAATTATGCTCACACAAGTTTCAAAGTTACAGAAATGATTTCAAAACTGGATTCATGGCAGAATGTAAATCCAAACTAATGAATTAAGGTTGAACAGAAAGTCTACATCCGTGTGATGAATGCACCATACTGAATGTGACTAAGTATCATAGGAAACTAATCTTCCTAATTTTTAAACAACTATTAGAGATACAACCTCTGAGTTGCCAACATGTGCCATTTGTCCATTCTTCTATCATCTACTGTATCCATCTGTTTGTCCACTCATCCATCATTCAGTTCATCAATCACAACACAGATGGCCTTTCAGGAGTCTGTGTCAGGGCTGATGCCTTCCCTCTGCCCCAACCATACCATTACTCCACCCCCTTCCACCAAAAGGCATACTATATTCCACATATAGATACATAATCCACAATAAGTCTCATCATCATCAACTCCCAAATTCAGCTATACAGAAGGATTTTAATAACTAAACTGAAATGAAAACATATATGCCATTTGTTGTAAAGTGTGTGAGGAGTACATCTGTTTATCTGTGAGGGTCAGTCCACAAAGAAAAGCCCCCAAAGAGCGCTGTCTGCCTTTGGTCCCTAGGGCCTGTCAAGAGGGATAATTGATGATGTTTTCATTACAAGGTGTGGGGTAATGTGGGGGTTGGAGCACAGTATGTGTGTGCATATGTGTGTGTGTGTGTGTAGTGGGGGGTAGGCAGGTTGACTCAGCTGCCTACTCCTTGACACCAACCACTCCTGCGATTGGTACGGACAAGTCATTGCTTCCAAATGCCGTGTTCACAACACACTTACACAGACTAGACAGATGCACACAAATACACAGCCCAAAGCCAATTCCATTCCCAGAGATAAAGTATCTGAAACCGAATAAAAATGCTGAGAATAAGCTTAAGTTGTTCTCTTGTTTTCCCCTGCCGCTCTGTCTCGTCACAGTGTCACGCCAGGCCTTTGGCAGATCTGTCCATCTGTCTGTCGTCTCTTAGGACTCTTTGAAATCCTAATGCAGTGGCGCCTAAGATTCTGACTGCCACTTAGATTGAATTAAGACCTAATCGGAGACACCAGGCCACATAGGCCACTACATTACTTTACAGTATCAAGATGGACATCATGCCTTTGTTGTCGTTTATGAATAAATGAATGAAAACACATAAAAAGTCAGCTGATGTTCTGCTTTTAAGGTCCTTTCCTGATGTCTTTTCAAAGCAATTATCAAGGCGTCCTGGCGGCTTGGATTCTCAATTGAAATTATTTTTCATAAGAAACCTAATTTGTGCAGAGGATAACTAAGACAAACAAGTCTAACAACAATCACAGGACTACAGTAGCCATAAATATGAAAAAATACATGCAGTGCCTCAGGGATTCCATTCTGCTTCCTTCTTATCACTGTAACTGCGTGATCCAGATCAAACAAAAGTAACCCTCAAGTATGAAGGCAGGAATGGGTTGCTATGGTGGGTCATAGCTGCTGCGGGTGACCAGGGTGCTGACATATCCAGGCTCCAGCAATAAACAGCTGAAGAATAATGGCATTTGAGGCAATGGTGAACTCTGACCTCAAACCCTTTTTTTTCTCCTGACTTCAGTTGTTTAGACGAAGCTTTGAGTGTCTGGATTTTGTTCTGAAAGTTTGTGATGTGATAAGTCCTGAATCTATGTCTCATTGCTAATTTTTCATCATAAAATTGTAAATGATTTGATCTGTTCTTTTTGCTTCTTTCCATACAAGAGAAATGATCCTCCCTCTAATAGTGCACTCATCCATCCATCTCTCACCTCCCTCCCACTCTGTACACTGAGTCTAGATTCCACCACCACCCAGGGCCCACAACAGCAAGGCTCCTGGCCTCCTCTGCCAGTGCAGAAATGAATTATATCGCTTTTCACACCTGTTTCTGCTCAAACCCCCCACTGCATGCTGCTGTGCTGAGAAAAAAAAACATTTCAACGGGGGAGAACAGCGTGCTCCCCCAGCTCGACTACATCTGCGTACGCAAGCGGTTAAATTAGACTCTAATTGTATTAACGGCGGATTATGCCTTCCAGTTGGATTTTTTTATACTCTCTCTCTCTGCATTTTACACATTTTAAGGGGAGAAAGGAGGAGGGAGGAAAAAAAGCAGCTCATTGAGGGTTTGCGGGTTGGCTTCTTTTATGAGCTGCGATCACGGCTGCCCCTCGTTACACTGCATCTGTGTACAAATAGGAGGGGAGGAGAGCCAGAACGAGAGAGTGTTAGTGATAATGTGTATGAGAGTGTGTGTCCCAGCCTGTGAATATACCATTGCTCAACACTCTAAATGCCAAACCCCCTGCCCTTTGTTTCTACACACACACACACACACACAGCAAGGCAACAATCTAAATGGGAATATGGGTGGTGTGTGTAGTGGGGAGGCAGGGGGTGAATTCCATCTAATTACTCTATCACATAATTTCACAAATTGCCTTTTCATAGGGGAGTGGAGAGCAGAGCACAGGGCACGTTGGGGATTTGAGGCCTGAGCTTTCATTTACTACTCATTTCTTGTTAAATTAAACAAGAAAATACCATTTGAGTGGAAAGGAGGGTGCAGGTGGGGGCACCATTGGATTCCAACAACACAATGGGAAACAGATTGGATAGAAGCTGTTTCTTCATCTCAGGATGTGCCGCTTTGGTTGTAACACAGAATGCTGAGATAGTTCAGCTAGTTATGTAATCGGAATGGCTCCTACAACTTAAATTATTATGTGAAAATACATTTGAAGTTATTTCCAATCCCACTTTCAGAGTTATATCTACATCACTGATGTGCCAAGTGAAAACATGACATGATGAAGAACCAAGTGGAATAGCCCTCCTACCCTCTCCTACTTTATTCCCTACCAAGTGAGCAGCGGCATGTCAATCTGGCAGAGAGCTGCACTGGTCGACCATTGGTGACAGGCAGTAAACAGTAATGTTTTGTAGCTTTTCCAAATCAACATGGCCAAATTCTTCCTGATGAACTTGTCCCACAAGCGTTGTCAACAACATATGAGCTCATTGGGTGTGTTGGAGGAAACACAGTGAGCTGTGTCATCATCATAGATTCAACGCCACTGCTCTATTTCTCACTCAAGCCAACACGTGACAGATTCAGGCATTAATATTATGCAAATACTCAAAACAGACAAGTGATCAAGGTGTATAAAAAAGCAGACAGGTCAGAGTAGTTGGTAGTAGATTTTAATCCAGTAGGCACATTTTTCACTTTCCCTTTGGTTTTCTATTTAGGGAACAGAAATGAGGATGGCACATATGCCACAGCAGTCACCAAAATTCTACCAATAATGGCAGCTTCCTGATAAGGATGCAATGAAGAAAACCAAGGAAATAAGCATCCTCACAGGATAAGTGAACAGAGATGCAGAAATGCCTTCAAAACCCTAAAAAACAGCTCTATAAATGCCATCTACCACCTACCCTGCTGGTGCGCTCACAGTCTTAGTATGCCACCCACCTTCCCCTTCCGCTTTGGTACAATAGGAACTCCCCTGAGGGTCCAAGTGTGAGGGCGAATAACAGAAAATACACTAAGGTTGGGACTCCAAATGTCTACTATGATCTGTTCTATTCCCTCTCTGTAACAGTGTCAGATACTTTAATGTTTATGTTTGTATGGTGCCACATCCAGAAAAATGATATGCATGTGTGCATGTATGCACAAACTGCTGTGTGCCTAATTGGTATTGCGTCTATCTCTAAGAGGCCAGACTCATATCCTCCATCCCCCTGTGAAACAAAGAGCAGCTGATGATGCTGTGTGTGTGAGCCTGGATTGATATTCCTATGGTGGTACCAGCAGAGAGAGAGAGTCATACTATGAGTGCAAGAGATACTGTAAATGTTTTTGCATCAGAGATACTACGTGTAGCGTTCATAAACACTAACAGTGAATGATTAAATTAATAGTGACACTGAAGAATGATTAGTGTAAACAAATGAGACCACAGTGAACATTTATCTGACACCACTGGTATTGTTAATGCCAGTGTTTCCCAAAATTAAGACCACATTTCCTATAAACAAAGACTGTGCTTGCTTCTTTCTGCTATGCTTTCATTCTTCAGTGAACAGGATAAATATATTGGAAATGTTTTTCTCCATCAACTTTCAGTTTACTTCAGATAATTTAAAACAACTTGCACTGAAATACCTGGTGCACATCAAAGTAATATGGCCACATGTGCCATTATATGTTGGCATGTGTAAGTATCCCTAATTCTTCTGCCTGGGAGAAGAAAGTTGATGGATCCTCCTTATCCCCCGCTTCACCTCCTCACCTTTTCTCCTCTGCCTTGCTCCCTTGGCACTCACTCATATCCTTCTCACTGTTTGAGATCTAACAGTGCAGAAGCCTCTCATAAGCCCAACTCATGGTGTAATATGACACAGTGTTGTGTGTTGCTGTTGCTAGTGTGTGTGTGTGTGTGTGTGTGTGTGTGTGTGTGTGTGTTCATGTGTTGAACTGAGCACAGACAGGATGCATGTGTGTATGTTTCAAACACCTTTCCTTTGTGGCCCCGAAGGTTTTGGGGGGTGTACGGGTTGAGGTCAGTGAGTTGGAGTAGAGTCTAGAGTGTATGATGTGGATGTGTAGGGTGGTTTATAAAGCAGGGAGCATATAGTATAACAAGTCTTGTGAGATGTGTGTGGATATATTATGTGAACAAAAACTATGTCTTTTCACACATCCAGCATTTTGGTGTATGCAAAGAAAACATTCCACTGATTTGCCAATAACTGCTGCAAACTGTGGGAGACACCGCATTGCACATACCATCAACATCAAAGAAAGGCTACAAGTAAATAACTAAAAAGTTGAAGCCATGCAATATCCATAATCCAACAATTACTTCCCTCAGCATCCTCCCTGTTGGATTGTGCAATTCAAACCAACACCCACTCAGTCAAACTGTATCATGTTCTCCACAAACTCCTGACATAGGCAGAATGTGTATGACACAAGGCTTGCTAAAACATATTTCCTTAGTGTAGGTCTAAATTGCAGTTAGAAAACAAAATAAACAGATTTGTGTCACTATGTCTGCTTACACAGTTTGACTTCACTTCAGTTATAGTTCTGTTGCATTTTTAAAAGGCTAACTTTGTAGCATGGCTCCGTTTGTCACAATTGTAACTTCCATAAGGTCATAATACATATTTCCCACAGTCTTCCTCCCCAAAACAATTTGTGATGCTGTCAGATGGTACTAACAGCATCTGTATCTCTGCGATGACTGAGGAAAACTAATGCCAAACCACAGGCCTTTGCAACATCCCAGGCATCTGTTAAATAATGGTGGATTTGTTCTTAATAAGGTTCATCTATGTATCTGCAGTTATGGCCAGGGGCGTCTCTCCTTGGCTTCAATCTTATTCAGTTTCAGCAGATGAGGAGTGAGAACGCGGCCAGCCGAGATCGCCGGCAGATTACACAGCCTGTGTCTTTGAAGTGTTCTCAGTACGAATAGGGATACAGTGTGGAATAAGAGGGGGTGCTCCGGTGGTATTCGTATGAGAGAGTGTCAATGAGTGTGTCAGAGCCTGTGTGTGTGTATGTGTTCCCCTGAGTAGTGTGCAAGTGTATTTGTGTCAAAGAGAGAGCCAGAAAGGTGTGTGTCTGTGTGTGAGTATTAAGACAGCCTGTGGCAGAGAGCTGAAGTTGCACACGTGATATGAAACTGAGAGCAATCGAGAACAAATGTCACTTTGCTCAACTCACTGTTAGGTGCTGGAAGAGCCACGCTCTCATGATGTTAGTGGCCACCTTAGGGAAAATCCCTCTCTTCTTGTTGTGTTTCTTTTCTTTTTCCGGGTCATCGTCATCCCCTGTGCTTGGTGAAGCCACACTGTTGTCCAGGCCATCACCTGTCACATGACAAGAAACAGGAAGAGACAGCAGAGATCAGACACACAGTTTGTTTACCTCCTGCATTTGCTGCGCCTCTGCGTTCAAAGGGAATAAATACGATTTTGAAGGAATTCTGGAGGGCTTTGTATGCACAGACGAAGGGGTATAGAGACACAACAATGGCAAGCAGAGAATGGCTGGAAAACAGCACCTCATAAATGCATTCATTTTTAATACATTTATAAATAACCCTGCCTTTCATTTTTCTCCCCCCGTCACTTGAAAACACAGCAAGCGCTCGCATCTTTCTGCGAGAAAAAAGAGGGAGAAGGGGAGCACAAAGGACTTGTAAGGTCGCATTTCCCCACTCTCCCATCCAAGCCTGCGCAGAATTGAAAATGACAGAGAGATTTAGTCTTTATTATCCTGAGGGGAAAATAGTTATTGAAGCGTCGCCCCAGCGCATTCTGCCATTTTACCTGAGGTGGAAAGAGTAACACGGCACTACAAAAGGGAAGGTTGCGAGGAGGGGGAAGGCGGAAAATAAAAGGAAAATAGGTGGAAAAAAGGAAGTCAGAGGCACAAACAGCGCTAACAAAGCTAGCTGCTTTTCATAACAATGGCGTCATGGCTGCTTACAGCAACCTGTAGGGCTCCGATAAGACTCTATTAAGGCCAGTTAACCTCACCTAAGGGGAACACTGAGACAGCTCAGAGTATTTGAGCACTGAGAGAAAAAGTGAAAGGTAGGCACTCCATGGGCCTTTTCTGTGCATTCAAACTCAACAACATGAACCCACACACACAGACAATCTCACACACTGCACATATTCAAAACCACCCAATTACTGTACGGATTCTATACAGCTCCAGTGGAGAGAAAGAGGCTCTTCCCATCTGTGGCTGTGAAAAGCCTAATTGTTATTATCATTATTCAGAAATGCAAGCCACCCTCAATGAAGATGATAATCATAAAAGAAACATGAGGCGAGGTAAACAAGTGGCAGCCTCTCTGCAGGAAATTTCAGTGGCAAATAACTGACTTTTGTCCCATATCGCCTCTCTCTACTGGAAGTGAAGGAAAGTGAAGGAGAAAAAATAAAAAACACAGAAGCAGCGTTCAGAATTGGATCCAGTTATTTATTGATTACACACAAAGCACTTCTAAAGCTTCTAGGTCTATTCACTGTGGCAGGAGTAGATAACTGCAGTGAAGCAGGCCTGCGCTCCACTAACTTGCAGAGGGCGACACCCAGCACCTAGCTAAACCCTAAGCCCCGATTCATCGATAATTAATGGGGATGTTGGCGCTAATCCGGTTGGAGATGACTTTTTTCCAGCCTGCCACATCAATGGAATAATCAAGGGCCTAAAACCCAGGCCTTTGCTCCCCATTACCTCAGGCAAAAGAATTCCTGAAAGCATGCCTGGAGGGCACCTGAATTATATACACCATTAGGAGAGAGAGGCTCTCAACGATCCATACGAAACAACACTCTTGGCTAGCTTCGACTCTCTCTCTCTCTCTCTCTCTCACTCCGACTGTTCTGGCAGACGGAGGTACATATGCACACATATTGAAGGCTTTTTAATGAACCTCATTTGGAAGTGGAGGTGACGCTATTGAGAGTGGGGGAGGGATAAAACAAGAACCAGCTTTTCATACATGGTGCGATACTGATGCAAACACCACACAGCCACAGCACACTGACAATACACGAAGGTAAAGCTACTGAAGCATCAGTCCAAAAGGGAAAAAAAAATTTGATTCAGGAAAAAGATGAATGGCAGATGAAAGTACTTTTGACAAGGCCTGAACTATACATGAATATTATTGAATACTACTATTTTTTAAATTTTAAATTTTAAATTTTAAATTTAAAATAATTTTAATGAAGATTTTGACATCAATACAACTTTTTAGACAACTAAAGTTCCCAGTTGCTGAAGTTATATTCCCAAATGATCCTGAACACAGCCTCTTTGACAACTGATATCTAGCATGACACGGACACAAAGGATGTATAGATCCATTAGTATGCTATAAGAAGAGCAGCTGACAATGTTGCTAAGCAATAATAAGCATTATAGGCCTTGAGGCTAACATTGACTAGCATACCTTCTGGTCATTTTTGTTGGTGTCACCGCTCAAAATCATTGGCCATTTTACAGTCTCTGTTTTGTTTGCATGTTTCCATAGGGGATCATGTGACATCACATGAGGCGTTCCCTCTGGCAGAATAATCTTAATAATATCTTGCTGTGTGAAGTGTTGCCATGATTTTTAAATCTTACACTGTGTATACTTTTGAGTGGAGAAAATCTGTCAGGTTTTTCTGTTAGTCTGTGATGCAACCTAATTTCAAAATCTGTGTTTTCAAACTCCTTTAGTCTGATAACAGCCTATGGTTATGTTCCACGTCAATAGTCCACAAATATTCAATTCACAACAATGTTTTAAGAGAAAAAAAATCTATCTTACTATTTTCTTAATGACTAATCAATTATGGTTGTTAAAAGACTGATCCATTCATTGATTAACAAACAATTTCAGTGCAAACACAGCTTCCACTCAACCTCTGTTCTAACACACACTTACAAGCTACAGTTACATCATTAGCCTGGGACAAATGCACACTGAGCTTAACAAGTGAGTTTTTTCTACTACTATTTCACAGCTAAAATACACCCACCCGTTCCTTTCTCTCTTCTTCCTCTCTGAATCTCTCAGGCTGGTGGAAAAGTGGGGTGAGTCAAGCCGAGGCCCTGTAATCTAAGACCAGATTTTCATTGGAAGCAAATGCTTTCAATCCGTTGTAAAGACCGGCTCATGTTCAGCAAAGCCTACAATAACAAACCTAGGGGCTTGTCCCTTGCGAGTTGGGAAAACAGAAGCAAACGGCTGGAGTACCAGCTCAGAGCATGAGTGAGTAAGACAGTATGCATATGAGTGAGCAAGAAGGAGAGCAGGAGATCCCAGGGAAAAGGTGAGAAGTATGGAAAGAAGAGGAGTGTGTATGCCCACAAGAGACTTCATAGTTCTCTGTCCCATTTTGTCCATCATAACTCAAACCTTAGCCAGACAAAGAAACTAACACCTCTCTCTCTTACACGTATATGTCTGACCTATAGATATGGACTTTACCAAAGTGGGGGGAAGGGAAAGAGGAGGACTGGAGAAGGACCGGCAATTTAATTGGCATTTCCATTTTTAGTGCAATTTGATAGCAATCACTTCTACAAGGTCTGGGGCTAATTTCTGCTTTTCTTTAACCCCAGCAAATGAGGGAAGAAGGTGGAAGGAGGAGTTAAACACTGGCAGTGAGGAAGGGTGAAGCAGGAAAAGGTGTTGAAGCTGTGTCTGGCAGCCATATTGGGGAAATGTCAACAGTATTGCCACAGCCTGTCAGAGACGGGGAGAGACAGAGAGGAAGAGAGAGAGATAGCAAAGGGGGCATAAGAAAAGGAAGAGAGCGAAATATTCAAGTGTAAGTGAAAATGGAGAATGAAAAAGTGAAGGAAATGAGGTAGAGGGATGCTGTGAGACATTAGTTAATCAGCTGAAAAGCAGCAGTCAGTGGTGATATTTTCTTCAGGATTCTGGCCTTTGATGCAAACCGTTTGCGCTGTAGTAAAAGAGCTGTTTTTGTATATCAGTTGATATGTGTTTGTTAGAGTTAATGCACCATTGACAATGCCAGGTAATGTGAATAAATGTGAGGAAATCTGAGGTAAAACTATTCTTAAAATGCAGCTTTCCTGAACAATGTGCACATTAATGTTAATGCAGGGCTAACAAAACATTGGCTTGGTAATTTTATGTATAGAAACACTGCATACAAATGTGTATATGTAATGTAAAATCACAAATGTTATTTTTTTTTTTTTTAATGTATAGTATCTTTATAAGCCAATAAACATTTTAGCTGGTCAGGCGATTCTCCTCCTTCCAACTCAGCCTTATTTAGTCAGTCAGAAAGCTAGCCGGGCAGCTAGTAAGCCACTCAGCCAGTGAAGTAGTCACTCGATCTCTGTACACAGCCTGCCAGCCTTATTAGAAGCATCAGCAGGCTGTAACCCTCCTCTCCCTGCATGCAGTGTGTGGAGGCTAAGCTAGCAAGCTCCACTCTCCCCATGAGGAAAAGCCACAGGCACAACTCTGGACCTGGCCCACTGATCAGCCATGACAACGTCTTAGCAAGTAGTTAGAAAAAGGGCTGGGAATGGGAGGGGGTGAATCAATGCAGGACAGTGGGGGTGCATGTTTGTGTGTGACGAATCTATGCATGCATGGATGTGCATTTGTCTGTATGTGTGTGTCTGTATCTCTGCCTTCTTTATGCATGTGTTTCTAGCCACTGAAGGTTTATGTGGACATGTGTGTGTATGTGTGTGTGGCAATTAGGAGCAGGCCACTGACTGGAAGGAGCCAGGGGCAGTTGAAATGCCCCGGGGCCAACCAAGGGAAGGAATATTTTATCAGTCCCCTTGCATGCTGTATACACACTTGCACACACAAACAGACACACACACAGTGCACCAACAGATAATGACCTAAAAATTAGGTTAGCTTTGTTCATGCTTTCCACAAGCTAGTTAACATTAGCTAAACATACACATTTGTGTTCATTCTGCTTAGTAGGCATTTATGTAAGCCATTCTGTCATTTCAAGTTTTCTCCTTGCATTCCCACTCTTCCTACTTCATTACTTTTCTCTCTTGTCTGTCTCTGTCTGCTGGACTCATGCATATCTGCACAGAATTATAGTTTTAATACTGAGCTGTTGTTTACTTTCTTCAAAAAGCAGCCTAATGATATTTTATGGCGTAAAAGTTTAAGTAAACATCTAAGTCTACACTACTGCTTCCTCTCTCATGACTTTCTCTACATCTCTGTGTCTCAAGGCATACCCTGACATTATCAAGCAGTATGTAGGCTAATCTGTTATGGTCTGATTATGAACCATCTCTCATCGTAACACAGACACTGGTGCTACCTGCCCCCTGTGCATGGGCACACGTGCCATTCTGAGGTGTCAGCCATTTTTCTGCTGCCTGGCAAATTAACAGCCACAGACACACAGTCATTCATCTGCGAACAGCAATCTTGTCAGACACGTCGCTTCCAGCGCAATGCGAGAGAATTATGACATTTAGCTTTCTAATAATTATTTTCCCCTCATAGAAGCACTGCTGAGATGAGAAATAAGGGTTATGAATATTAGCTTTGTGCCAGATGTCAGGAGTGGGATCCTGTATGAGGAATCATTCACAGATGGCTAAGCACTTTTGAAGGATACTGTGAGATGTTTTTGCAAGGTTTTATAGGTTGTGGATGGACTGAGAGGAAAAGAAGTGGAGACAGGTTTTCTGAGTTTATGAGTGCATTTGATGTGAGGGCTATTTGTTGCAAAAGAGAGAGTTTGTCTTTTACTGTGAGTGTGAGTGACCTGGAGGTGATCTCTTAGGCCACTCCTAGAGTTTCACACTCCAGAAAGCTTACATGACCCTGGTTTTGGCTGACCAGGCAAGGCCTAGGCCTCCAGGGCCTGCACTCCTATTCCACATGGGATACACACATCTCATATTGGCAGGTGCGAAATTCATACACACACACACGCAAACACTAAAAACATGACACACAAAGCACACACTCACTTGCTGATGCACATTCACTAAAGTGCTCTCTTTTTTTCTCTGGCACTCACACAGAAACACACAAATACACATACATTACATTCCCAGAAATCCTCAGAGGGGTAAAGAAGGGCTCGCGAGAGGGAGGGAGGAAAGAAAAAGTGCCGTTTATTGTATTCAGGCCATTCATAAGCTCTAGACTTGAGGAAGGGGAATGCAGGGGGGTTGCTGGCAGTGGGGGGTTCCCTTTGCATGGCTCTGGAGGCCCCTCCCACCTCCAAATATTCTGAACATGCAGGAATTCCTTGCAACGCAATTCCCAAACAGGGGCACATTTTCAAAAGTTTCTCTGCCTTTGCTGAACCAAAAACAGACACACAGTTGAATGTACTCACATGCACCCATATCCTAAGATCTTCCATGAGGCAACTTTCCAAAAATGACTACAAAAGTTTTCTAAACACACACACACACACACACTTAGTCCAGTACAAAACACTCTCTGTGACCAATGCTGCCTTGCCTTCCTTTTATTCCAGAGGAGGAGGAGAGATGGAGAGAAATCCCCACGACTATTCTGTGGATAATGACATGCGCTGTCGACAAAACAATATGGCTAGTCTAGACTTCCCTTCCTGCCTTTGCCAGAGAGACTCTCAATATTTTTAGATCTTTGCTTAAAATGTGAGCTGATTCACTCTGGGGTGAATCTAAACCTTAGAGGGAAATGAATAAAATACAACAGTATGAACACAAAGTTGTCACTACTACAAAACACTTTGCCAGGTAAACAATCAGGGAAGAGCTAAGTAATTGCTTCCTATAATCAAAGACACTTCCATTGAAGTAATTACAGTAAATAATGAGTGTTTTGCAATAACAAACCCAGTTACTTTGAATGATGACGGTTTTGTGTATCAACCCTGACAGATTCAATAATGACAACAACTGGTGAGTCATTTACAAGGGATATTTGTAATTAAAGCACACTGGAGACTTCTTGTTGTGAGAATCGCAGCCAAGTATGGAGCAATTATTTCATTTGTGGTGATCTGATGAGGAAGGGATCAGTAAGTCAGGCAGGGAATGTGTTTAACTAAGAATACAACAGGAAAAAAAAACAGAGCAGTTACCTTATTTATGGCTTAATTAAAAACATTAAACCTCAGGTGTGAGTTTAGTTCACCGTTTGTAC
>JAVQJX010055389.1:0-11647 GCA_036025115.1 Ambassis agassizii
GGGACATACGTCATGCTAAGTCAATGCTAACGATACTACAAATGAATTTGCGCTGTGAGGAGTACCAAACTGATCAGCCATGTTGGATGATAGCTAACAATAGCTAACGTCATGCTAACACCATAGTGTTGTAATGTTCACGTAGCAAAAGTAGCACTGACTATGTAATATTACCTAAAGGTTAGAAGCTTAGCAAGCTAGCATGAGCTAATGCTAAACAAAATTACATGTAAAAATGAACCTGAGAGTTGCTTGTCTTAAATAAAAAATGCAGGTGCACTTCAGAAAGGATCCCACTGCTGATGTTTCAATGACATGTGCCCTCTGGTGGTTGTGTACGTATCTGCATTAAAGCCGTTTTAATTGTTTAAACCTTATCAAACTAGCTAAAAATCAAACACTGCTCTCACTGAAACTCTGCATTCACAACCTCTTCAGCATTCTCTGTTTAAAAAGACATGTTTTCACACTTTCCAATCATAAAACATTTAAAGTGTTTAAAATTTTTTTTACAGTAACTTGTGATTATTTCCAGGAAATGGACATCTCAAACCACACTGTTTGTTTTCATAATTGGCAACAAATGATCTTTTTTTCCAGGAAAAAACCTTAAAAGGAAAATAAAGCATTATAAATCTGAAGTATTTACACAACAATCAGTGCTGAAAGGAGTCATAATTAAAGGTTTCGTATAAAATGTTGTCAAAAGATCTTCCCTCATGACCTCACGACAAACAATCAGATACCATTTCACACAAAACACACTAAGAAGTGCGTTTGATTTGGCCAAGCTGCATGCTTGATTGTGACATTGTCATCGGAATTACTGCCCTTTTTTTTAGGTTCTTCTTTCATTCAGACTCCGCCCCCGCTGCGGTCCACTGTCACCGGCCCCCTGTTATCCAGAGTCTCCTCTGCCGTTTTCATCAATATGGCCAGGCGGCTGCTCGACACTTGTCCCTTTTTCACAGCGCTCATCAGCTGCAGGTGGGAGCGCAAAGAAGAAGAAGAGTGGGTACAAACGCACACACATAGTGAGTGTGAGTGAACAATAAGACAAACCCTGCCGCTACACAGTGAGAGGCTTTAGAACGGTCCGAGCACCCTAATGGTCCGGTTTTAGGGGAAGTGGAAATGAAACCAGCACCAGTTTTCAGTACGTGCTAAAGCTGAGCAAGGCCGGAAGACATTTTTATTAATGCCAACCAAACAACTCTGATATAAAATATAAAATATCTTTACATATTTGTTGTTTTTTTATGTGCGTTTAACAGAGTAAGCCTTCCCTGTGGTTTGGGAAATCAGGAAGTGATTCACTTCCTGATAGCAGCGGGCTAGCTACTGCATCACTTCCTGATTCCCTAGACTAGCTTGCTGCTGCATCACTTCCTGATTCCCTAGACTAGCAAAAAGAAATAGTGGGCCTGAATACAAGGATGCTAACTGTTCCTGTAGTTTTAGATGTTTAGCAATAAGTAACTATTTGCTAATAGCTAGCAGTGCTATTTATGCTCCTATTGTCTTTCTTATGGAGTAGCTGTGCTATTAGCTAGCCACATTTACCCTTAATATCAACCACTGAAAGGTGCTCCTCCCACTTAATGATTTGTTGACATTAAGAAAGTTTCTTCACTTTGAACCTGGTTCAGCTTTAACACTCTATGAAACTTCTTTCTTTTTAGTGTTTCTCCCTCCAGTTGTTTACCAGACGACTAAAAACATTTTTTTCAGTTAGACCATCCCATCCGCTGGTACTCTACCTGTTTCCTGTCCCTAAGCGGTTCCACAAGCAGGTTTGTCCAACACACGAGCAGAGACAAACACAGACACACATATTTGTCACTCAGTGGATCAGCGGCATATTTTCACTTCTTTCACTCATCATCCTCTAATGACTCTTTTCTGGACATGAGTGAGAAAGCTCCACCGGACGCTCTTCAGGCCTCATTACACAAGGCGCACACAAGATTCTCCACCTCTAATTAGCTTCATCCTCTCTGACCTGCTGCTTTTCAGTTTCACACCTGTGAAACTCCTGTTTGCAGGAGCTGATGTTCACGTTTGCACTTCTCACGTGGACTTTTTAATGGCAGGATGAAAAGAGGACATGTGTATGATTCTGTAACATCTGACCACATATATGGATAAAAAATTAACAATGAATTAACTACAAATATGGCCGCCAAAACGGGGGGAAAAATTCCCCAGGGCTTTTATTAGGCAGCCTTTGTGTCCATGGTACTGTTTGCTCTGCCGGCTGGGGAAGGGCGGCCGCTGACAGAGGTGTTAGCCATTAATGGCTGCTCTCATTAAGACACACACCTCGGCGTGAATTAATGTCACTGTAGCTCAGATTTATTTGTACTTGTACTTGTGTGGCAATTTTTTTTCTTATTATTTTATTAGAATATTTTAGAGAAACTATCGTTATATCATAGAAGGACCTACGTTTTGTTTTTTTTGTTTTTTTCTTAAATGCCATTTTTTGGAAAAAAAATATTACAAATCACAATTGCAGATTGATTCATACTAGAGCCACAGAAGTGTTTCCCCTTTTGTGCTAGACAATAAACAACTTTGAGTGATCCTCCTCATCACAACCTCATGGAAAGTCCGATGGTAATCATTAGAAATGGGGCGCCAATTGGTCCAGTCTACATTAACATTTTGTTAATCGTATTGTTCTTTCACTCTACTTCTATGCAGATGACACTGTTTTGTTATATGTCAGAATTTGGCTTGACGACTTAAATAAACTGTGTATCAAACAGCTTTCAACATGTCCGCCTCTGTGTGCGCACGTACCTGCAGGAACTCATCAATCTCAACTTGTCCGTTCTTGTTCAGGTCCACCTCATTAAGGATTTCATGGAGCGCAGTTTCATCAATGTGGACATTGATGCCCTGAAGAGGAAGGAGGGGGGATCAATAAGAAGTAATGAAGACAAGTGTGTAACGACAGGAAGAGGAGGAGGAGAAACTCACTTCTAAGACCCTCTGGACGTCCACAGTGGTGATGAAGCCTTTGCTCTCTTTGTCAAACTTATGGAAACGCTTCTTGTACCTAGTGGGACGCATAAGGAGTCACTACATGCAAGTATGTGTTTATTGAGATTGGGGTGCTTAGATGTACCTGACTACTTCGTGGTAGTCCAGGTTGTTCTCCGTTGTCTTAGTTAGCTGCTCGGAGCGAGACCTGTAGCCCATCTCCTGGTACAAAAACTTCTTGGCTGCTTCCAGCTCCGCCTAAAATCCACATGACACTTTTTCATATTTACCCAGAAATGCATTTCAAAAATACCTTCAAGACACTCCTCAGGGTGAAAAAACCTATCTAGGAATTAACAATTTTCCTAAATATTGTGTTATATTTTAGTAAATAATGTTTTTGTGATTTCTGATGACCCGGCATGCTGCTGGGTAACAATAAAGTTTCCAGTTTCCAGGCACACACACAGTGTCCTCTCTGAAAGGATAAAGGGTGTGGACCTTTCCATTGTCTGACAACAAAGAGAAAGCCACCAGGGCTCTTAGGTAACGAAGCATAAAACACAATCGCACCGTCCTCCTCTCCTGACTCCAGTCCAGCTCTTTGCCCATGATCTGGACGATCCGTGGGAGGGCCTCATCGGCAGCTTGGACGTTCAGGAAGCCTAGGCGCGTCCGCCGCGCGATGACGTCTATGGCGGTGCAGGCGTACTCCTTAATAGCGTATAGCACCTGAGACACAGAAAAAAAAAAACACATGAATACACACTTCTCACACACATACACACATTATCTGTTCAGTTTACCTCGGCTTCGATGTAAGGGAACTCGGAGACGAGTCGCTTTCCGACAATTGGCCACCTTTGTCCCGTCACCTGAGCCATCTTGGCGACGTCAAACGCCTTTCCACCATACGTAGACGCTAAGTGTTGAGCGACCTGCAGAGCACACGCATTTTTACACATCTCGACTACCGATGAGGTGTTTACAGAACACAAGAGGCTATTTGTTATTCAGATCGTTGGCTTAGCCGATTGTGTGAAAGGGCAAACGCTGTCCAAATATCAACAGTGACCTTTCAGGAATATTTGAGGGAACACCAGAGCCTCTAATGAGGAGTCCGTTTACTGTAGGCACTCTGGGCAGGAAGCTATGTTTAATGAAAACCAACAGGCTAATTATTGGAGTGTGATGTAAGTCGATTGGGGAGAGAAAAAAAAATGGGACGGTGCGTTTGTGTGTCCACTCTTTTGTGTAGGAGAGAAATGTCAGCTTTGCTACAGCAGAAGCTTTAATGTCAGCTGCCATATGTGTGTGTGTGTCCGCTTAACCTCTTTCTCCAGGCCGTAGTCCTGCACCAGACGGATGTAAAGGGTTGGCGTCCAGCCTTTGGCCCCCTCTATGAGCAGACCTATTGTCTTGCAGGGTTCGGCTGACAGGCCGTGAGCTTTGATGGCAGCGTCCAGAGTCTCTTCAGCCATGCACCTATATGTCGTCCACTTCCCACCTGTACACACACACACATTTCAATAACACAATCACACAATAGCAGTATTGATTGGACGCTATGATTTGGGACAGCTGACCGGCGATGGTGATCAGTCCGCTGTCACTGACGTTAACGATGTGGTTCCTGCAGATGGACTGGGTGTCTTTGGAGCTGGGATCCGTCACCAGGGGGCGAATTCCACTCCACGCCGCCAGCACGTCTCCTCTGCGCACTATAGGTGACATAATTAGGAGGATTTCCTGTTTGTGTGTGTGTGTGACTACAAACGCCTGTAAGGACTGGTACCTTCTACATCAGGACTGAGATAGTTGCGGACCTCGCTCAGGATGAAGTTGATGTCGTCCTCACCTGGGATTGGGTGCGCTGTCACGTCGGTGGGGCTGTCTGTGGTACCGGCGATGGTCATCTTCTCCCAGGGGAGGAAGAAGATGACACGGCCGTCGCTTGTGGCCGGATCCAGCAGACCCATGTTGTCAGGACTGGCAGAGGAAAAAATACATATACAGTATATATATATATATAAATTTTTTAAATGTGATTTCATTTTTAACTGTATTATTTAATTGTAATTATGAATTATTATTTTCATTTAATTTTAATTTTTTTAATATATATTTGATTTTTCATTTTATTTTTTCATTTTAAATATTTTAAAATATTTTTTTTATCTATATAAAACTTTATATTTTTTTTTACCTTCTATCTATTTTATTTCAAATCTGTTTTATTTTTAAGGAGTGGCAAAAGTTTGAGGAAGAGCAGGAAGGAAAAGATGAGGGGAGAAAAGACAGACAAAGGGAAAAACAGATATGGAGGAGAAAGAGGAGGGGGAGGAGGAGGAGGGGGGTAGATAGCGGCAGGAGGAAGACGAGAGAAAGAGGAGGAGGAAAATTAGGTGGTTGGCATTTCTGTTCAAAGGGCTCGTGCTCCCTCGGGTTTCGCTCAATAAGCTTAGCTGAACTTTAAAAACCTCCCGACTTCAACAAAACCGCTCGGCTCCTCTGGTGTGTCTGAACCTGGAGAAGATTGTCCTGTGCATGTAAGCGCAGGTGGGGGGTAATAGTTTGGCTAGCTTAGCATTTACACAGAGGATTGAGAAGATGCTGAAATAAATATGTAATGCATTTAAAAAAAAGAGTTGTTGTTATTGTGCACCTGTAGTAACCAGGTATGACGATGTGAACGCCGGCGCTCGGCTGACAGATGTTCAGCGTTTCCTGGTTGTCCATCTTCCTCAGTGTGTCCGTGAAGGGTCCGGTGGCGTTGATGACGCACTTGGCCCTCACATCAAATTCCTGCCCTGTGTGACGCAAAGGTGAGAAAGCATTCGAATGATCACTGAATGAACATGCATCCTTACCTGTTATGACGTCCCTGCAGCGGGTGCCACAAACCTTCTCCTTGCCCGACTGCGGGTCTTTTCTCTTCAGGAGTTGGACCACCTCTGTGTAGTTGGCGACGGTGGCACCGTAACGGGCCGCGGAGAGCGTGATGGCCATGTTCATGCGGGCGTCGTTGTGCTGGCCTAAGAGAGAAGAAATTTAACGTCACATCAATAGAGATGATCTCTATTGCTTTAACATGTAGGTCTATGTACAGTGATAGCATCAGTTAGCGTTAGCATCAGGCTAATAGGCTAAATAGCTAAGGCAGTAACATCTTTTTTTTTAAATCAACAAAATGAACATACATAAATAGATTATACGAACATTTTTATGTAACATTTTACAAAAAAAAGTGTTTTACATGTATTTAAATGTGAGGTTTCATGTTATACTACAGCAGTCCAAAATGCTACAGTGGCATTTTCCTGTGTATGTAAGTGGCATATGCATGTATAATACACCAACACAGCCAATACAATATAAGAGGATTAAGCCTGTATTTCTGTGAGAATAAAGGCTGTGCTCTTGTTGGTGGCAGTGGCAGAAATAGCTGTTGCTCAGCTGGTCCGACGGTGAGGATGGACGGGCGGCTGCGGCAGCGGCGACAACGCTGCTGCTCTGTGCTCTACACCGCCGGGAGAGAAGGTCAGATTTCGAAATGTCACAGGCGTGATTGTTCCAGACGGCATAATTGGAGAAAAGACGCCCAGCCCCCACCCCTCCTCAGAGCAGATGATGGAGGGGGGGGTTGGAGGAGGTGGAAGTGAAATATATGCTGCTTTTCCACCAAGAAAATACTATCCAAACATCCGCATTAGTTTCAAATAATAAATAAATACTGCACAGACACATCACCTGCGGACTCAGCTTGACACTCAACATATGTCTAGTTCTCCGTCGTACCGAACCAGGGAACATGGTGAGAGGGCATCCTACCACCAGGCTGTCAGCACGTTTAGTTCAGCACCAGTGGAGACGCGGAGGCCTCGGGCAACATGGCATCCAAGGAAGGCTTTCTTTAATCTTTTGTCTACATGACATTTTTTTCCTACTTATTTAGATGCTGAGGTTAAAATGTATATGAATAGATAAGCAGAGGAGAGTCTATTTAAGGAATAATTAAAGGCTAAATTTACAGCGGCCGCATTGTTGTGATGGATAATGTTGCAACTCGCTCTTTTTAGCCTGCTGACCCTTTAACATTTGCCTGCAAATGTCTTTAGGCTGTAACATTATGTGAACCACAGATCATACTTATATCATAAATATGTATAAACCTGAGAGGCTCTTTTTTAAGTTTCAGATAAATCAAAGCAACACAGCACGAGTGTAGGTTTTTGAAGGGAGCCACAAGCGGCCATTAGGAGAACTGCATGGACCACAAGTCGCCATGGCAACATACCCCCAAATATGTTCCCCAGGAACTGCAATTACATGGTGAGTTCTGAACGTACATTTCATTAAATAAATACCAGTAGGTTGTGTAACTTTAGTATATAAATGCAAAATATTGAACGTAAAATTACTTGGTGTGGATGCAATGACTATGAAAAAGCAGCAATTACCATGGTAACGGAGTTACCTCATTATGCTTCCTGTTTTATTTTGAAAATCCTGTTCCCCTGTGTTTCTCTGTCTCTTTTACTTCCTCTTGTGCTCCCTCCTGTACCGCCTTAATTGGTCCCACCTGTGTCTCGTTATCCTCGTGTATTTGGGTCTCATGCTCCTCTTAGTATTGTTCAGTCCTCCATTTGTTTTTGTTATGTATTTGTATTTATCAATCTTTAGCTTTTTCTGATATTTTTCCTTCCTTTATATATTTTTTGTCTGTGTTTGGGCCCTCAAAAACAATAAAAGCCTTTTTGTTTTTTACTAAAACATTCTAGTCATTGCTTGTGAATACATGTAACAATACAATAGGTTAGAATGCAGTTTAAAAAGGGAAGCCTCACCGTCATAGTAGACAATGGCCCCCACCAGCTTATCCTTTTTCAGCATAGGGAAGAGCTCCAAGGCCTTAGATTTGCTGAGGACATAGCTGCTCTTCAGGCACTGTATCCCAGCCACCAAGTCGTACATCTTGATCCCTGCCCAGTAGTAAGGCAACTGCCACCATCTTGGAAACAAACGCAAATTAGCACATAAACATTAAGGACCTATCGCAGTTGCTTACTCGTCCACATACTTGTAAACAGGAAGCATGATGGGTAAAGGAGCAGCCAGGTGTGGTGCTATGTCCAAGAGGTTGGCTCTCTCTTGAAGGGCCTCTTTCACCATCATGTACTTTCAAAAAAAAGGGACAATATATGAGATAAAGACAACAGAGGAGAGCAAGAAAAAGGGGATAGAGTAGAACCTGTTCGTAGTCTAACTGCATGATGGCCTTCTGGAGGTAGCGGACACCGCCATGTATGAGCTTGGTGCTCCGGCTGCTGGTGCCTGAGGAGAAGTCGCTCCTCTCCACAAGGGCAGTTTTGAGGTCTGAGGATTAAAAAAAAAAAACAATAGAAGTAGTATTAAAAAAAACATCACTAATAACAACAACTTGTGAAATTGTGTGCTTACTGCGCGTGACAGCGTCTAAGGCACATCCTGCCCCCGTGGCTCCGCCTCCGACGATCAGCACGTCAAACTCCCGCGTGTGTTCAAGCATGCCCAGCTGGGCCTCGCGGGACGGCAGCTCGTCGGCGAAGGGGACCTTTAGCTCCACCTCTGCCGCGACGTGGGCTAACCGAGCCTGGATGGTGGCAGAAGGTGGTGGCGTCGACACACAATCAGCTTGTTTGCATATGAGTGATGTTAAAATCTAAGGTAGCAACACTTTCCCTGGAGGTGACACATTATAATCACCTGATTGTATATGATATGATTTAATAACCTGAATTTTTGCACACTTAAGTGTTTTTTATAACATAAAATTAACATATATTTTGATTTTTTGATTTTTTTTTTTGAAAAAATGTGAAGAAAAACGACAATTCTTTCTTCATTGTTGCTGCATAGGACTCAATCAAAATTTAACCATTAAAGCCTAGAGTGCTTATAAAGTCTCACATTGCCTTTACTTTCCAAGTAAAGTGCTGCTATTACACAAGTATACTTGTTATGAGTAGGAAAGTAGTGAAGCAAAGCGAAGGTTAAGACCTGCTACCTACAGTATCTCTGTAAATCAATCGCATTCCAGTTAGGGAAATAATTAATTTAAAGAAATCATCAAGATTACAATAAAAAAAACATATACACAGCTCAGCTCAGCTCGCCTTTGGCTTCTAATGAAATATTTATTAATTTTAGCTGTTCATGCTAAATGATTGCATCAAGCTCCTTTTGAAGCCACCGCCACCATTTGACTTGCAAAACAGTTTCTGTCTGTAGCTGCGAACGAGACGATGATATAATCATTGTCTATTTCTGATGACAAACAACGCCACAGATATTAAAGCCCCCCCCCCCCCGCCCCAAAAAAACATACTGTAATCAAGTTAAGCCAGAGAGAGGCCCCGCGCTAATAGCCAATCGGCCGCTGCCTCTGAAAAAAGTTCTCTACATGCCCTTGCGAAAGGGGAAGAGACGGACATTGGTCTCATCAGCCTTTGCAATTACTGGGATTAGAAGCATGCATGATTACAAACTATTGTGAAAAATAATTATGTTTCATCAGGTGTCGACTTCTTGCTTACCAATCCGGGCTTGGTTGAGAGGACAACAATGGGAGGGGGACGAGAGGAGACATTATCGCACCAGGACACAAAACAAAGTTCACATTAGGTTCGGGAAGGCAAATAATGTCTGCTATGTAGCTGTGCTTAAAATAAGCCAGCGTCAAGTCAGAGGAAACAGCTGCTCAGACAGCCTCAAAATGCTGTGTGGTTATTCAGGTTGGATTGAGGTCTGTCGAGGTGAGCTAATGGCAATTTTGTCCTGTGGCTAATCATCAATCCATAAGTGCTAGCTTAGCATGACTTGGGTCATGGGTGATGAAAAGAAGCAGTCTGGATAGGCTAACATTCTCTAGCACCTATTTTCACTCTATGCAAAGCTAACAAAGCTAACAAATCTCAAAATATGTCAAGATGAATGTTGTTATTCCAATTATAGCACAATTTTGCATATAATCTCAGACTATAAAGGACCTTGACCTTTATTTTGAAAGGTCAAAAAAAAAACGGCCACACCTGCATAGAAAGTGAATGAATCAGGGTAAAAAAAATGAAACAATCTTGTGCAGTAGCACAATTTAATACAGTTTTGGATACAGTGGAGGCAAGTCAACATCCAATAAAGAGCATGAAAACACAACTTACACACATTCCAAAATCTAGACTGGACATGCCTTCAGTGGTATTTTCTCTCCTGCAGTGCACACTTCTGTTTTCAAACCTGGAATCATGCAAAACCGTACCTGCTTCTTTCTGTATTCGATTAGCTGTGAGAGGCCGAAAGCTGCTGCGACCACTCCTACGGCCCCGCCGCCTACGATCGCCGTCCTTTTCACAGCTTTCCTGAACGCCATGGTTCCTGTGGAGAAAGTAAAGTGCGAAGAGAAGGAGAGAGCTCTGTTACAAAACTCCTTAACATGGCAGGTGATGGTGTGAGGGAGGCATGCCAAGCCTTCAGAGGGAGTAAATACAGGCAAATGGGGGGTAGGAGGATCCTAAAACATGCAAGTAAGGCTTGACTATGCACACTCACTTAAGTTGTGATGAGCAATTTATTGTTCTAAAACAATATTTAAGCTTCAAAATCTTAAATTGATCACTAATAAATGCCTTATTTTAAGCTTTATAACACAGTAACCACTACCATGTTTGTTTAAAATGGTCACTAAGTTAACTGCATATTTTTATAATGATCCCATGCACTATAATGAGCAGAATATGACACCAATGGTGCCTGGCAGGCAGGGCGCGGGCCTTTTATTTCCCTCTGGGGTAGCCCCCCCCCAAAAAAAAGTATTTGCATTTGCACTCCTACTGTAATTCACATTGAATAAGGAGTTTCCAGGGAGTGGGAAGCAGATTCTAATGCATTTTAATACAAACGCAGATACAGATGGCTCAAATGTAACTAAGCGATTTGGTCTAACTAATGACCTATTACAAAAAAAACAAAAAAACAAAAACAGAATGGTGTGTGTCATATTTTATTTTTAGATTTATTTTGGATGAAATTATCACCAAAACAATCATTTGAATGAAAATGACTACAATTTTTTTTTGTACATAAAATAATGCAATCCAGACTGGGGAGTGGCTTTTTACAACATGTTATATGATTATAGGCAATTGTTCATAACCTGCTGTTGGAGTCACTGTCTGGTGTCGTGGCAACTTTTATTGTATTCTATACAGTAAAGAGTCAAATCAATCATCAATGTCTTTTAGAGGAGTTTTATTGTCAATCAGCTAGCAAATAACTCGGGGAGAGATGTCACCCCAACACAGACGTTAGTGTGCCAGCTCTAACCTCACCTGCAAGTTCACACAGTTTTATATGAGATAAACAAAGGCTCGGCCTTCTATAGAGACAAACAGTAGCTAATAGCTGAAAGATGTTCTGACTTCTGCTGAGCATAAACAAAGTCACAACCTAGTAAACTTGAATTTCCCTCGGGATCAATAAAGTATCTATCTATCTATCTATCTATCTATCTATCTATCTAAATAGCACACAGGTTAAGAAAGGACATTGTTTACTCTAACAAAAGGCTTCTGTGCTTTAAACACTTACTGAGTACATACATACATATATATAATTTCCTTCT
>JAVQJX010055409.1:0-11123 GCA_036025115.1 Ambassis agassizii
AAAAGATTCTCTAATCTCATAGCTGAAATGTCTGAGTATTACAGCCTCTACCCTTATCTGGGAAAATGAGACAAATTAATAATCTAAAAAATGCAGTGAAGAATAGAACAATGATGACACTATGTTGTGTTTTTTCCCCTGCAAATGTCCTAAAATTGTTTTTCACGGCACAACTGAACCAAATTTCTCAGCATATCTCACCAAATATGAGGCCACACACAAATATACATGTCAGTGAAAATTGCCTGTGGCAGTTCACTTTATGAAGCCCGAACATTGGAGCCTTTCCTTCACCTTTTTCATTTCATGCACCATAATTACTGTGAAAATGTGTGCACATGTGCAGTCCCATCACTGACTCCCACAGTTAGAATAAGCACGTGTACATGAGCCCATTTAACCTGGTTAACACATAATTGCCAATCATCATCATGGAGCAGAAAATCAGAGATGACTCTGAAGGCTCATTGTTGCCTTCACAGCAACCTCAAAGCAGCTGTTATTAAAATGTTATTACGCATCAATATTGCAGCATGTCTTTTTGTAACATAATGATTTGTTTTTACCTGGCAGTAAGGGAAATCTTATGAGAAGAGTCAGAGGGAACCGTTTGCCCTCTCTGCTCTTTATGGCTTATTTCATACTTGCATTTGTCTTGTTTTCCTTCACTGAATCATACAACACTAACAGCCCCCTGCCTTTGTGCTGATGGGGGACATTTTGTTCCTTTTCATGTTGCCTGGATTTATTTTATTGTAATAATAAATTAACACCAGGGTTGGAGGGATTTATATAAAGCTTATACTTCAGATATTTCTCCATGAGACCATAGTTTTGTCTACCTGCTTACTAAAGCTCACTAAAGAGCAGATGAACACAGATGCCAATTACGTGGTCATCAACATAGTCGGTGCATTTAACATTTCAATCAGGTGATGGATGACCAAACTCAGAAAAGGTGAGAATATTGGATGCACACTGACATGTGATCACAAAGAAGACAAGAAGAAGGCTCTTTTTTTCTTGGTGGAATATGATGGGTGCTATCAGTGCCATAGAGAAAAATTTTGCAATCCACTCTTGGGACATCACCTCGATCCAATACTATACTGCAGCCTGGTACAGCACAAGTTAAGTGTTTCCACCATTTAATTTAGTATTAGCAAAGAGGAACAAGGTGAGTGAGAGGAAGGTGAGAGGTTGTGTCTGTGGGGAAATCCACAGTTGAAGTTGTATAGTTATGGAGTAAGGTTCATGAAGCAAGGACTGTGTAAGACTCAGGGCCAAGATCTGTTCAGCTGCACAATAAGGGACTCTAGAGCCTAATTAAATTATATCTGTGGGTGTCAGACATGTTGACAGAGGGGACTGGGGCTGGGACAGTGTGAGTCAATGAGACGTTTCTTAAAGTGAACCAAGAAAAGTGCTAACCTTGTCTACCCAAATGGTAATAAAAATTCTATTTTTAATCTTGAATTTAATGTAGACAGTGGATGTTAAAATCTAACAAAAGGTTCAGCTTCACTTCCTCTAAAAACTAAGATGTGAACTTGGACACATTGAAACATCTGTCTCTAAAATATATATTGGTATAGTCATGTGGCTATATTGGCATTCTAGCATTTATCTCATCCGCACAGCCTCACCTTTTGCTAAAGAATGGTACTTAAGTAGTCATTTTATGGGAAAACACTGAACGGTAATAATGGAGTTTTATTGTTTCCTCACGTTAATGAGTGTTGAGTTGCAAAACAAATGCAGGAGCTGAACTGAAAAGAGAGAGTGAATGGAAGGCAGGAGAGTGAGACAGCAAGTGAGACACATTTTCCTCAGGTTTAATGTAAATTAAAACACACTACAGTGTCCCTCTGTGTGTCCTCCTCTTCCTTAGTTAGACAGTGTGAATCTTGATTCCTGATGACTCATATTTCAACACTTTACATTAGACTCTTCAATCAAGCGTCACCATCGACCATGTGAGAAAGCTGTTGGTGGCCGGGAACACTGTTTTGGAGAAAAAAAAAATCTTTTCTTTATTTTTTATGACATGCAAAGATAACCAAAAAAACATAGCAGCATGATTTATACAAGTTGTCAGCTCATCTTCATTCTTTGGAGTGTGTTTGTGTGTGAAAACACACACAACGCAAGTACATGTATGTGATATACATTATGCACAATATAAAGGGGGGATAGAAAACATGCGAGAGACAACATCAGAGGAACGAGCTGGAAATATTTCAAAGGTGTGTACTGTTCCCTCGGGGGAAGGAGGAGATGGCTAATTACTACTGAGATTTCCCATTCTCCATCTCTTATTAGTCATTTCCTCATTACTGGCAGGCGTTAGGCAACCAGCCACTGAGAATAAAACCAATGAGTCTTCTGTCCTTTCTGTTTACTTAGAGGCTGCAGCTACACCCCTAAGCTGCACCAGTACTACAGGGAACCCCAGTGTGAGTTAAAGTAATCTGATAACATGGAGCCAATGATCCTGCTTCCACTTAACAGCAGCACCTCGTCCCAGGGTGCAAACCTGCATTTGATTTTATTGCTGGTGAATGTTAAGGGGTGGTGAGCGCTTTTTAATTGTGGCCATAAATCAGCCGACACAAAAACAGTCCAGAGAGTACCAGAGAGAGAGAGGGAGAGGAAGAGAGGGAGATGAACTGTCTTTATTGAACAGTTTACCTGCAGGCTCATAGCCCTGCTGGACAATCAACATCTCTGCTAAAGACACCACAATCAAAAACGCTTCTGTTCATAGTAGCGTGCAGATGACCTCCTCCCCGTGTCCTCACCACATCCTGCATGTTTGTCCCTGAATCAAACAAAAAAAGGAAGGTCTACGTCTCCCCACAAGTAGGTGTCACCATGGAAACAACCGTTATTCAGTGCTCTCAACAATAGCGATTAAATGAAAGGAGCTGTCTGATGGAATTAAAGAGCAGGTTCAGTTCCCTCATTCCATGAAAAGTACGTACTTGCAGCATCAGCAAAGTTCACATGGCCAAAATGTGACATGATCACCAAGCACATCAGTATCACATCATATTTCCTGTATGACTGCGATCAGAAGCAACAACGAATGACAAAGAATCCGAGAACATCCAATTCTGCACTGAACAATTAAAACTTGATTATAATAAATAATCACAGACAGTTTCCATTAAATGATGAGATTTATTTGCTGCAAGACAGAGAGCGTAAAATACAGGAACAGAGGTTTGTGCAAATGCAGGCTTGCATATCAGCATATCATAAAAATCCAAAGGAATGACTGCACAGCACAGCTTAACAATAAAATTAAGCATGCAATAAATCCCTTTTATTCTGTTTGAAGAATTCATATATTTACTAATGATGCATGGGTTCACCCACACAGCCTGCAGTTACACCAGTTGCATATTAGGGACTGTAAACTGTATTCTGACTAACAGTGAAGGGTTGAAAAATTGGGAAAAAGGAGACAGAGAGAGAGAAAGAGGATGTTAGAAATTCCAAATATATATGTGGTCAAAAATGTATGACTTGTTAATTCTGTCTGAAGAATAGATCGAGCAAATAAGCAGCTCAGTGGCTTTTCTCAGCCTTTTTTTTTTTTGTTAATTCTGCAGTGCAAGCTGGCCACATGAACTCTGCTCTTACTGTCTCCAGCTCACTGTGCACAACAACCTATAAGTTTCTATTACAAGAACAAAGCAAGAATGCAGCATGTTTTTAACCTCATAAAGCTGTTTAGATGACAGCACATAGCTGCACACATCATATCAAGTGACACTTCAGCTCACTTAATGAGAACATTTAAAAGTAAAATGATTTTCAGAATGGCTTTGGAAAAGTTTGTTTTGGGCTGAATCTGGTGAGCCTTTAAACACCCATGCATCACTATTTAATATACCATAAGACATAAAATACATTTTATTATTCAAATTGAAAATAACACTGCTTATAAGGTTCAACATTTGGTAGGTTCAGTGGTCGATCATCTGCCAATTGTTAAAAGATTATCTCATAAAATGTTAAGAATTCTGGGTAATGAACCATCTGAGCTGGTGCAGATTATAACCTGAGGCAATGTAGCATTAAGGTGGTACAGATTACATGGGACGAAGTGTGTATTGCCATGTAAGGCACGAATCACAGAAGGAGTGCTGATGCCTTTTAGATATTAATAACGTGGGCCAATTTGCCCTCAAGGAACAGAAATATTGGTTGATATCAGCACCTCCTGCCTTATTTAATCAGAATAAGAGGCCATTAGGATTTCTGGGAAAGCACAAAGCTTCTTGAATTTGAATGAGTTCAAAAATGTATCACTTTTTGTGCTTGTAACTGTATAATTTTTGTGCTGCAAATCTTGTTATATGTGTATGATAAATTATCAAGAGACATGAATATGAAAGCAAAATATCATCATATGGGAAAAAAGTTTCTCAAAAAATCCATAATGCTAAATGTTTCTTCCTGTTTCTTTTGCGTCCATTCCAACCTAAATGTAAACTAGTCAGTTTGAAGAACAAGCTCCCACTAGGATTATTTATACATTCTATTGTGATTCCAAATCTAGGCCTGCTGAATCGATAGGTCTCATCCAGTGATCCACAGTGACAAGAGAATCCTCAATGGTTGATCCTCAGTGAGTTCATAGAGCAGCCAACAGCAGAGGTAGCTGTGTTTATGTGAGAAGTCAATAGTGCGCATGAGGGGAAAGGCTGGATAGACTCTAGAGGACAAATCAAAGCCAGATTAACATTTGCTGTAGGTGTGTTAAAGTGGCTGTGAAGGCTAGGTATTCATCCTGTGCATCTGAATGGCAAGGACAACTCAGATGCTGCTTAAGTCTATTAGTCTGGAGTATCCCTATGTTTGACTGTCATTTATAATATGTTGGACTTATTTCTCATTATAAAGCACTTTTTCAGTTGTAAAATGTATACTGTGTACTGAAGAAGCCAAGGGAGAAGCAAGAAATAACACCAAAGTATAATATTGTGTATTTAGTAGAAAGATGGTTCCAAATAAATTAATTTTAAAAAATCTGTATTTTAGAAATATTTGCTTGATGAACCATTTGTGTTGGAGTGTCAAGGCTTCTCACATATGCCTAGAAGTTGCCTTTTGAAAAGTCTATTCAGCTCATTGTTTCCTGACTTTTTGCACACTACTTATATGTAACCAGAACACACAGTTTCTGTTTTTTGTTTAGTTCCATGGAAAAATTCAAACAAGTATCTATTTACACTGGAAATGGCATTTTTTCTGCCTGCATGAGAGACCAATACAGGCCTCGCTCTGAACACAATGAAACCTCAGATCGGATACAGCACTGGCGAAAAAGTATTTTCTATATGTATATATTATATATGTTCAATATATAGTTATTTGAATAGATTTACAGTTTCTTTTTGAGAGCTTTCATTTGTTTGATAGATGTCGTGGAAACTTAAAATAAAAATAACAAGGACTTTGTTATTGTGCTGTAAACCTAATGGGTTTGACTGTGGTTGGCACCAACTGTGATCGGCTTTGTGATTTCATCAAAAATTATCACTTTTAAAACTTCATATAAAACACTGGGTAGAATTATAGTGCATATAAAAGGCAGCAAAAAGAAAATGTCAAAATGAAATTTTACAGCAAAGACATGAAGAGCACGACGTGCATGATGACCAGGATGACAACAACACAATTCAGGGAAGAGAAAGGATTCACCTGACATGAAGCATGATTTCCACAGCGTACACCATAGCCACTTGACTAAAGACCAAAAATTAGGAAGCAATCAGTGATCAACTCTTTTGAGAAAATGCTATTCCAGCTTTGCTCACAGCTGCCCTCAGAAAAGGTTCCACTTTAGTAAGAGCAACCAAAACACATCTTCCACTCTAACCTGTAAGCTGTCTGTCTGGCCTGACCATATTGTCTAACTTGCTGCTACTTTTTAGCTCTCTGCTGCAAATAAAAAAAAAGCACACAAAGAGCTGAAGCTATAGCGAATATCGCAGACCGCTGAAGTTAGAATGTCACAAACAATATTTCCAGTGCTGTCATTTTCTCGCCTGATTTGCCTTACCTGGAAATTGGTTAAATAGTGTTATTAAGACAATTATTCCACACAGTATACACAAATCAGGCAACCTGTACTAACTGCCAATCACATGCAGCACTGTTCTGAAATGTAGTCAGGAAGAGAGGTGTCCTTCACAGTTCTTGCAATCAGGGCAGTGTTTGATCTGCTGACAACAGCTGGAGCACTGTTCAGTTAACCTTTAACAATAGATTATATCAAATCAAAATATATTCTACAACAAAAAAATTGGCCATAAAATCAAAGTACAGTCAATCTTGCCACCAGGGAGAGGAGGGAAATGTAAGTGCAGCATTCCTGATTCTTTTGACTTAATTTAGTATTGTCTAATTAAAGCAGTTGATTTTGTCTGTACAGTAACAAAATTATCTGAACATACAAAAAGGTGGTAGAACTGAGGAGATACATTTTATGGGCAATAGGAACTAAAAGGCCTTCATCCGATCAATGGATCGGCACTGAGGGGATTGGCCTGCATGCATAAAAAATAGAGAGAAAAAAAACCTCCACTGTCTCTCCAGAACCAATGATGCTGTAACAGTTGGATGGTCAATTTGCACAGCCAGGGTGAAGTACTCAATCCACACTGAGCAAAGGAAAATAACCCACAATCCCTGTTGTACTGTCTTTGTGTAAACACTTTGTTTAGAGTGACAGAATAAAATAAACAAGTAACAACACATTTAAAAGGATTTTCTCTTCAGTTCTTTTCATTAGCAGTGAGGCATGCATCCTCATTCCCACTCAGTCTGTCGTAGCGGTCACAGGAACAGGGTGGATAGCTATTCTGTTGGGGTGGTAGCAACTGGGCTGAGGATGGGAGTGTGTAAGTCCCTCAGTGGGCACATAGGGCAGATCGCCCTATGGCTGTAGTACTCTACTACTTGCTTGGGCACCTCTGCCAGAACACATTTGGCCAGGGCTGCAGGTGAAGCCTGTAAGACAGAGACAGAGAACAGGGTAAAGAAAGTACAGAAAATGTATAAATATTATATTATTCTGAATATTTTTCAGCCAAACCTTTCATAATCAGGGGATGAATACTTCTTTCAGGCAAATTAAAAAAGGTATGTCAGTGTCAGACGTCTCCATAGAGAGTGTGCATGAGAAAAAAGAATTGTCTGCCTTAATCCAAAGAGATCCATGAAAATTAATAACACGTCTTTGCGCTGAATGCATTTCAGGCATTTTCTCACAGACTTTTCTAACTGCTCACCCCATATCAGAGACTGTATATAAAAGGATGGAGTCGTGGTGAACTAGTTTTTTAGTTGTTTGGAGTCAGATGTGGCCATGTTTGGATGAGAAAGGTTCTGATTTACAACACTATGCATGCATAAAGTGACATTAAGAGTCTGATTCAGATTTATTAAAATGAGATGGGAGACTTCTTGAAACTATGTAACACATGTTGCTTTGCTTCTTAGTTTTGTTTCTCGATATGTGGGTGATAATTTTAGTTGATTAGAAATATGCTCGGCCACCATACCCTGTGCAAAAAAGGACAAATAAATAGACACAGATCTCATTATCATTCATGTCGTGTAGCGTCCCTGTTCTGTGTATGGAGGAATGTGAATTTTTTTTTGTTTTTTTTGTACCCCGGAATATAAATGTTTATAAAGCGGAAGATGTTACTTTTTAGCATATGAGACCTATAATCCATAACAGATTGCGCAATTGTACAACTGAAATGTAGCTGATTGGATGTGGACATATTAAAAGTCCATTCTTGTGTGAGCAAATGTCTGGATATCCTCCAGTCCATGGTGCCCATCTGCAGCACTGGCAAAACCACTTTACTTTCAAATAAAAAGAACCAGGGACATAATGCAAAAAGAACAACTTAATGTTCACAAGCATCTTTAGCACAGCAGTCAGAAAGGCAAGCTGAAAGTCAACAGGCAAAGACTGACATATGGAGAAAAAAACTGACCGTTTTGAAGTCTCTGAAGGGCACAAATTGCACAATGTCCCGTAGGACTGGCTCGCCCTTCGGTGAGCGCAGGACTCCGTCATCTCCATCCAAAATCTGCATGTCTGTGAAGTCTGCGTTGCCCACACCAACAATGATAATGGAAAGAGGCTGATAAGAGGCTCGCACAATGGCTTCACGTGTGTCCGCCATGTCTGTCACCACACCATCCGTCAGGATGAGCAGGATGTGATACCGCTGCAAGAAGAACAGGGAATTCAACTCATGGTAATATTAACCCATTTCAACACTAATATATGTAGATATATCCAACTAAAACATCATTTGGAGGATTCCTTTGCTTTTTGGATCATTTTACGGCCTTGACTGGGAAGACAAAAGGCTGAGCCAGTAGACTCTCATTAATATTAAATTAATTTTTTTCAAATTTGAAATTCTACTTTAGAGTAAATGAGAGTCAGCACAATTACAATGATGTAAGACTTTAGTGCAGAATACTAGTAGGTTGTATCACACAACACAGACAAAAACATCCACAGACAACACTACTTATCACTTTCAAGTGTAGTACATGAGGTGATTCCTGACACAAAATGTTGATGATATACAAATATATTGAAAAAAAAATTGCCATCAATGCGACTATCAATCCATAATTTAGAGGTTGGTAATTCAGCAGCGCTTCAGAAGCGCTCTTATTATTTGCTGTAGGGCATCATTACTATAAACAGTGAGGTGAAACAGAGGCTGCTCACTCTGGGAAAGCAGTAGGAGGCATAGCAACAAAGGCTGTATTACATCCATACATTTCCTAAAGAGAATAAAGGAGAACTCACAGAGGCATCCTTAATGTTGCCATCGCCTGCTGCCAGTTTGGCTATCCTGTTAATGATGGGAGAAACATTGGTGGGACCGTACAGCTGTATCTTAGGAAGGCAGTTCTGGTACGCCTCAACAACTCCTTGGATCTCTGATCAAACAGAGCAGAAATTAAAATGAAGCAAACATGAATGTAGTCATGATTATCAACACTTGTCGGTAAGCGGTGACAATAGACTATAGGGATTTGTTTAGTACAGTCCAGCTAGGAGTTGTCTGCAGTCTTATCATGTCTGTTTCACACAATATAATTAAACTAAAGCAAGTGCTATGACTGTTTACTGCAGAGGTGATGATTGACTTTGTTTGATTTTATAAAGATAATCTGAGATACCAATGGTGGCGTCATCAGCATAGAGACACACTTCTTATTAGTCCCTACCTTCACATTCATCATCCTCAGGGTTGAAATTAATGGCAAAGTCATGGGACACCTTTGAACGAAGACAGAAGACAAGGTTAATGTGAGGTTTGTAAAAGTCAGAAATTCCAAATATGAGAGCCATTTTAATACAACAGAAGTTATAAAAAAAAATGGATGCACAAAGACATTTGTTATGGTGGAATAAACCTCGTCTTTGTGCATCATTTCACTTCCAGCAAGATGTTTCACACAGCTATCAACAACAAACCAAACCAAAGTGTCAGTTTAAACACACACACACACAAACATTCAAAAGAGCATGTCAAGGGTAAACATTCCCTTTTGTTAGCTCAATAATATCTAAAAATGGACTTGAGTCCACCTCTTTCAAAGGCAGAAGGAAGATACTGTGGAAAGCTCTCAAAAAACGAGTCGAATCTGTCATGTCTGTAGGCAATGTAATGACCTCTCTGTTCTGGGATGCAAAAGTGCTGTTGTTGGACTACCTGGAAAAGAGGGACCAAATATGCTAATCTCTTGAGACAGCTACAGAAGAAAATCAACAACATTTTACTGAGGAGTGCTTCAGGCAACAAGTCCACAGTGGTGATGGCTGTCACCCAGAAATCCAGAGGGGAACTAAGGATTTAGTGCATAGTTTAGGAAAGAACAGTGAAAATGAAATATATACATCAGATAAATCTGATTTGTATATACTGAAAGTAATATTATCATCTAAATCCTCTGTTCACAGTAATAAGAATGTATGTTTAATATCTGGTTTCTGAAAACTGACTTGGGTCTCTGGTTCATTCTTTCCATCCAAATGTCAGATAGATTTGGTTCATCTTAAAGCTGTTTTATTGGCAAAAATAAAATCCCCCTGCTTCATTCCTCCTCCCATAGGAAACATTTCTTTTTTTTCAGCGAGCACCAACTGTCAGCCAGATCACTGACAACTGACTGTTCTCCAGCTGGCAACTTTTTTTAAAAAAAATGATTTTTGTCGTTAATGTGATTAAGAGCCTGGATTTTGTCTCCTTATAAGAAGATGTGATAAAATTGAAAACACGGATAATAACGCCACAGCAGAAGATCTGCATCTTATTTAACAGGGTTGTTGTACAGCGGACCTTTTGACATTATACAGCAGGAAACACACAGGTGTAACTAATAATATTAATAAAGGCTCTCAGCCACTTAGATGATACAGATGTATTGCTCCAGTTCTGTGCATGCTGTCAGAGACACATCAAGCATCAGTAATGTTATTAGACTCCCCATGTTTTTCCTGCTGCTGTATTCAATTTTGTATTCTAATCTACTCAGCATAAACAACACAGGAAACCAAAAGAACACGATGCAGTTTTAGCTGCTTTTGATTTGATTAAAGAAGATATATACGATCCAAATGTTAACACAGTTACTGAATGATTTGCATGTTACATATACCACTATTCTCATTTATCAAAAAACAGAGAGTAGCCTAAATGATGCATACAAGTGTTCTTTTATGAAACCTCGCATCATGCAAAATGTCAGCAGAGAACTCTCTCAAAAATATATAAAATTAAAAAATCAAACCCTGTTGAAAACTGGTGGAAACTACTTCCTCATTAAATGATACTTTCCTACAGTACCATCATTTACTTCTATTATATTACAGTGGAGAGAAGCCAAAATATCTATAACCAATACCTCCAAACTCACACCAGAACACTAGTAGATGAATAAATAGCACTGCAGCTCACAGATAAAATGTGTGTCCCTTTCAATTACACACTTACAATCATCACATTAGAATACTGCATAATTAAGGATAAATGAGCCAAGAGCCATCAAACATGTACAAC
>JAVQJX010055475.1:0-14852 GCA_036025115.1 Ambassis agassizii
CTCCTCCTCCTCCTCCTCCTCCTCCTCCTCCTCCTCCTCTGCATTGTATTAAATCGATACCAGTGACATCCAGCCACTAACATGTCCCCTTTTAACCACTTATGGGATTCTCTTTGCTCCCCTCAACAGCACATTTCCTACCAGATGTATTAATGCAACATGTCAGCCTCTGTTATTGTAAAACCAGCAGCAGCAGCACAGGAGTGTAAGAGTCACTAAAGTATGTCAACAAATGATGTGTGTGCTCGACGTAAAGTGTCGGGGTGGGCCATACATCTGAGACTTGTCAGAGGTGAGGAGAAAGAAATTTTCACACAGTCACTTAAATGTTCACAGTCCTTTGTGCCTGGAAGGAGGCTGCATGGCAGGCATTAAGAGAAGCCGCGCTGAGTGTCAGATCATTAACATCAGCCTGAAGTCATAGCCGTTATCATAATCAGAAATCTTAAGCTCCTTAGATCCAGCCTTCTTTTTGATTTTCTGAAAAAAATGTGACAAAAAGCAGACTCATTCCTGATGACAGAAATTACTCTGATACCCGACAGAGATAAGTAAATCCCTGGCAGGTGTTGGTGTGCAGTCAGAGGAACAGCAGCAGAGCATTTCTGACATTTCTTAAAAGAGAACATTTGTGAAGAATAAGACACCGAAAACACAAAGACTGTGTCTGGTTGTTCATTTCGAAGTGTAAAGATAAAAAAAAAGAAAAGAAGCAGGACCGCAGAACCTCACAGATCGCTGTGGCAACACACAAGTGACACATTATCACATGACAATGCTCAGACACTTTCCACCAAATTATAGACAATTTTGCACAACAAAATCAGGACATGTTTCAACAACATAATTGTGCTTCACAGGTGAATTTTGTATATCAGTCCTGTGACGCGTGGCCGGACTCAAGTTAAAACCTGCATATATGAAGAGAATGAATGCCACAGATCTTTGTGTCAACTCAAAGGAAGCACAAATAAATTGAATATAGGGGAGATTAGAGTATTAATAATATTTAATATCTAAACAAAATGTTGCCACACAGCTGATGCAGATGTGAACTCACAGCTATACTGCTGCTCACACAGCAACATTTAATCTGTGAGAGATAATAATAAATAATCTCAATCTGGTATTTTAGACAGTACTGTTATCATCATCATCATCATCATCATCATCAACAGCTACATGTGGTCCAGTTACTGTGCAGACCTCTGTGCTCAGGTAACTGCTGATGGCTTGACACTCATAACCAGTAAACATAAAAATTCATCAGACTATTGATGAGGTGAAAGAGACCAGAAGAAGTGTGAAGAAATGAACAGACTGAATCAGTGTGACCTTGGTTTGAGAAGTCTGTCTGCTCACCTCCTCCTGAACTGACTCATGTGCAGAGATGAAACCTGTAGTTTAAAGTCAGATGGCTCAGAAGGACACAGCCTTGAACAGAGTGAAGTGGCTAAAGCAGCCAGTGAAACATCACATTCCGCTTTGTCACATAAAATGGACACATTTTCAGAGACCGAACGTGTCTCATATTTTATACAATTAAAATGTCATTAACATGGTAACTCATTTACTGTATTATCAGATTCAAAGACACTTACTTTTGGCAGATATCCGTGCAGCAGCAGCAGCAGCAGACAGAGCAGCAGTGAAGAATCCATCATTTGTCTTTAGTTTTGGGAGTTTTCTTCGGAAAAAGAATCTTCAGTAAATGTTTGAATGAGCGCTGTGTGTTCAGATGTGTGGGATGAAGCGCCGTCGTGCCATCAGACTGCGCTCTTTCTCTGCGCGCTCCTCAAGCTGGAGAGCTGCAGCTGTTTGACTGTAGTGCCCGCCCCTCCCTCCATTCACAACAACTCCACTCCGCCTGTCCCAGGAGACTGTGCGCTAACGAGCCTGCCAGGCTGCTGGTGAGAGGAGGAATCCTCCTCTTTTGTAAAGTTAGTGACACCAAACAAACACATTTTGAAGAGTGAAGCCAAGAAGCCAGGAGGCAGATTCAGCCTGTTCTGATGTGTCAATATTTTTTTTTCCTTTATCTTACAGTTATCTCTTCATTTTGGTACAAAAACTGTCTGAACATGGAAACAAATATAAAACTTCTAACTAAAATCATTCAGGTGGGGAAAAAAAAACTGCAAGTGTCAAAAACTGTAGTTCACCAAACGGCCACTTAAGGCTCCAATAGTGAGTTGCTCTATATACTCCCCTATTAAAAATCACTGCAGCTTTACATCAAAAATAAACAAGTTGTCTGACATTTGCAGGACTGCGGTTATTTGGTTTGTTTCCCCAAGTCTTTGTTATGTGTGTGTAATTTGCATCTTCCAGCCACCAAATGTCCATCAGGATAAACCGGAGGAGGAGGCGGTAATGTGTTTGCTGTATGCTGCACAAACAAACAAACAAACACATAAACAAATCAGCAACAAGACATGAAAGCAGCACTACTGGTGGCCAAAATTCAAAAATTCAACACTGCACGTTTAACTTTCGTGTGTGTTTGGTTCTACAGGTTTCTGCTTCCTGTTGTGTAACATGGGGTCTGATGCAGATGGCAATGATGAATAGAGAGGAGGAAGAGGAGGAGGAGGAGGAGGGGAACTTGTTACTGTAATGGAGGAATAAAGCAGCCTGATGTCACACAAGATAAAGAATTACATAAAGAAGGCCATCACTCGCCTTCCATGATAAAATGTCCATTATTTAAATTGTACTAGTGCATCAGTCTGTAATTACAGATTGATAAAAATGAAGGCCAAACATGGGCTGCAGTTCCAATTAATCAATCAATAAAAACACCTGAACGTGGTGTTAAAGAGAGACAGAGAACAGGTAAAAAAAACGGATGGATTTGTGGTCACAGTGGAGGAGGAAATAAAAGTCTTCCATAAAAATCCCCCTGCAGTCACACAGATGCACTCATCATTTGTCATGTCTGCAGCATCACGACATCCACCTCCTCCGTCAGCCTGAGCCGCAGTCCCCCGCTCACGCTGTCCATGTCACAGCTGATAGACCCGCGCTCACAGCTGACTGGACCTCACAGCACAGCTCCCCCCGTTTCAGTCCGACTTCACCCCACCAAGCATGGCTCTGCATGAGCTCTCGCTGAATATTGATGCTTCACACAGGCAACACAAAGATCATCTTGTCTATTTATTTATTTATTTCTGTGTGTGTGATGTCACAGGTTATTTCTGTTGTATGGCCTCTCTTTATGGTTCAAGGCTAATTTAAGTCGCCTTTTCTATGTTGTATTCTTTTCTCAGCAGGGTGCAGCAGTACAGACAGAAACATCCCCTGTCCTCAAAGGAGTCAAAGGAGGCTGTAGCAGCTGATAAACCTCCACATGTACACCTTTAAAATGAGATTAAACGTTACCGTAACACTGACTGAGAACACAAAGGGATGATAGAAGTCCTGTAGATCGGTCTGACATGTGGATGTGACAAAACAAATTGAATGAATCACTGTGAACTTTGGTAAATTCAGAGTTTCCTCTTTGTCTTAAGATATGATTAAGAAGAAAAGAAAAGAAGAAAAAATGGTTGCTGCTGTTTTGGTTTTCTAGTCTTTGCACTTGTGGTACTTTTATGGAAACAACAAGTTAATGAATATGCAGCGGCTGCTGTTAGACCTCTGAGAAGAGGAGCACCGAGGTGTGAGAGCTCACCTGATACACTGAGTGACACTGAAAAATAAAGACTAAAAAAAGGACTTTATAACATTGTTACATATTGTTGTCCAAAACCACAGCTAGTTAGATGTATCTCAGGCATTGATTCCCCCCCACCACCACCACAATGATTTGATTTCAGGTCCAATACTTTTAGTATAATGCTGGAAGCAGTGGGCGACTTCATGTAATCTGCTAAAAAGCTCCACTTTTATTGACTTTGAATAATTAAAAACAACCAATTTTGGGGTCTGCATTTTGTTTATGTTCAATTCATCAGTTTTCTGTTCCTTATTTTACATCGATGACAATCTGTGTACGTGACAGGTGTAAATGTTTTTACTTTATCAAAGTCAAAGTCACACTTTCCTCTGTGAGGATTGCACACATTGCAAAGAGCGCTCTTTACACTGACAGAGAGCATTCCAACTTCCAAAATGATTTGATGAAAATAGATCTATAGCTTCTCTTATCTGACTGGATTAGAAGCAATACTGACCTTTACATTGAGAGAGTGATGTATCAGAGCAGCAGACCATGAAGCACTAACAGACCCTCACAACAGAATCCCATCTTAAGGTCAAGAGTCTTTCAGCCTGGAATTAATCTCAGAGTAGCTCCAAGTGTCAGGGCGGGACAAGAGGAAATAATAAATGAAAGGATCAAATTATTTATAAGAAAGATAAACTGCTCCTCTGACTTCAGGATTAAAACGTCTCTTCAAACTATCTGTGACTATTTAATCATTTTATCAGTAATTCTGGATGTAACTAACATGTTTTTGGCTTTGGACTGTACATCATAAACTCATGTTGTGTTGTTTGTATGAAATATTAAATCACCTTCTCTGCCCATCTCTCTGAATAATTCAGACATGTTGTTGTACGAAGGATTAAAAATAACCAAATATAATATAAAACATGAATAAAAGATTTTGGGGTTTTGCCCTTTGAACAGACACACATTTCATTTGTTTGCATCTGTAACAATAGGGCTCTATAATTAATAGTGTAAAAATGTGACCATTATAATCTCAGTTAGTACGACACAATACGCCCATTAATCCTCCCAGCACTGCTGCTCATCAGTGCTCCGAGCAGCATCTCTTTCCTGCCTCCAGTTTTTTTTTAAGGGCCTTAACCCGGGGTGAAGGTGAGAACATTAGTGTAGTGTGTCATGTTGTGTGTGTTATTGTGTGTTAGAACACAGACAGGACTTCAGCCAGCTGCGTCTGGTCAGACTAAATAGAACAGGAGGAAAATGGAAGTGAGTTTCAACACCTGATCAACACAAAGATGTTTTACATTTAGAAACATCTCTTTGTGATTCATGAACAATGGACAAATAATGAGTCCGCCCTTGTTGATCAGATTTGGCACAAAACAGTGAATGGGAAGTCTGCAGCCGCGAGCTGTTCAGCTACACAACTACAGAGACAAAAGAGGGCGGCAATTACACAACCTGAGCTGACGCTAAAATCAATACAGTTTGAAACGAAACACAAAGCTGAGTCGAGTTATCTCCTTTCAAAGCTTCTCCTTCACATTTCGGCAAACTTTTGCTGCTAGTCTCTTTTTATCTGATTTGAACTACAAGCTCTTTGTTTCCTGAATGGGACTCTTAATAGATAAAAGCCCCTCTTCTTTTCTGCCTCATCAGGCCGAAGATCAGAGGAACAGTCTTCACACAGAAAAACTGATGTATCAGTATTTTTTTTAGCTACACTAATGCAATCAGTCAGAGGCCAATCTGAAAGGCCACTTCCAATATCTTCACACAATTACCCAAATACATCTGCTAAACACTATAATTCCTCTTCAGTATGCCCTCTGGGTGGGATGCTCCAAAAAGCTGGATCAGTGTTAGACTGGAAGACAAAAATATTCCTGTCTGGTTGAATTGTTGTTTGTATATTTTAGCTTTTGTTTGGTTTACAAAAGAGATACGTTTGCATACACATGAGTTGGCTCTGTGACGAGTGCAGCAGCAGATAGGTTGAAATTGTTTACTGTGGAAGTGAGGAGAGCAGGCGTCCATGTCTGAGGGCCAAACTTCAGTTCCCATCCTTCCACAGAGTCTGGTGGCTTCGGATAAGCCTTCTCTGCTTAAAGGCTTGCCATGGTTGTGCATGTGCCTTGTACTTTATACCTTGGTTGCCACGCAGCGTGCGACAGACACGTGCTAACCAGTGCTGCGTGTTGCTGGAAGGAGTGGAAGGTGGGAAATATGATACACGCGGTGCATCATAATGGAGGCGCACAGAGGTGACAGCAATCATATTGACAGGCAACTTGATTTTCTCTGGTGAGGTCTGGAGGAGCAGCCCGCCAGCTGTGGTGCAGCCACTCAGCTGTCATATTTTACAGCCGCACTTTCTCATCTATGTCTCCCTCTCTGCCACCTGTGAATTTATCATAGACTGTATATAAAGATGGACAAACCCTCTCTGACATCCTCTATAGGTTTCCACTGCTCTTCACTGTGGTGGTTCAGCCTGCTAAATGTTTAGCTCATGTACAGCTGCTGTGTCAGTCTGCAGGGCAGCTTGTTTTCCCCATCACAATGGCTGCAGAACCACAACAGTAAAGTTGTAGCTATAATCTAAATTGTATTACCATGGCCCAAAATTGACACACAATTCACACATGCAGCAAGCTAACTGTTGTCAATATGTGTCTTATCAGGTCATATTGTCACAAGGTAAAAAAGCTAGTTGCAGACACAGTTTTGGAGTTTAAACATCAGCTAGTGTTGATCATTGTGATCCCACAATGCATCATTCTGCACCAGGCAATCATGACACCATTAAAATAAAGTGAGTGCTGATTCTGCAGAGAAAACTGTGCAAACTGAACAAAAATGAGCCACAATCAGCACAAGATGTTTGGAACATGTCTCTGCTGTCCTGAGCTGATGATGACCATGTTGCCCACTTGGCTAAAAGATTCAGTGACTCTACCAAAGTCAGCTGTATTCTCTGCATCAGTGAGAGAGATGCTCCTCCTTATAGAGGAAATCATCTCAGCAGACTGTTATTTCACCCTTCACCCCAACATAATCATGTGTCTGGAGTGTAAAATGATTTCAAACACATAATTTGAAAGATCTGATGCTTCACACAGTGAAAACCTAAGAGTCAAGAGCATCGCAGTAATAGTTACAGGTCTTTAAAGCTGCATTTTCTAGCATAATTAAATCACTGCTATCAGACTAATTAGTCACCAATTACCTCCTCAGGCCAGTTTCCAGTGCTTATTCAGGTCCACTGTGTTGGCAGCGGTGTCCTCCTCCGCCTCCACTGGGATCCCAAAGCCTGCTGGGACACATCATTTCATAAAACTGGAGGACCACTCCTTGTTCCAGGCATGCTCTCATCATCTAGCGTCATCACAAGGTCAAACTGGTTCAGTATACTTATGTAAATCTCTAAATAAACACATGCATATTTCATCTACACGTTCAGGAAAGCCTCACTTCAAACTCCTTTAACAACAGTGACACTGTATGAACTGGTGCTCTCGCTCATCTTCAGGTGTGAAGTGTAAATTAGATGAAACAGGAGTTGTTGCCATGACAACCTGGACAAGACTATGTTTATTCCCCCTCTTAAACCTAACCAAGGAGTTTTGTGGAAAGCAATGAAAAACAGCAAAATAAAACAAAAGTAATCATCGAGGGAAAAACAGAATAGAACACAAAGAGAAAGCAAATGCTAAAATGATCTGTAAAAAAATAAATGATTAAACGGAGCCTTTGTCTCTCTGTCATGTGCAGCCTCCAGACACAAATCATCGTCACGAACATCGTGTGTTGGTGAAGTGATTTCTTCAGCAGAAACTCTGATGTTTCAGAGGAATTAAGTAGAATGAATGGATTTATGTCTCTGTTTGCACTTTCTTTGCTGTCTTTTCAGTGTTTAACCACCAATTACCTGCACTGGCATCAATAAGAGGAGCATGATAGGTTCAATCACATTGTATGGTGTGTAACTTTAAAGGCCAGTGTTTTTTCTGTTTTGAACTGAGATGACACGATATGCTTGATGTGGGATTGTCAGGTGTAATTACATCAGTGCTGAGAGGTGCGGGCCTTTGCAGGCTGTCTGCCGGGGGAGACAAACGGTTTCGGCTGCGGGCGCGTTGAGCCCCGGCTGCAGACAGCTGGTGCAAGGCAAAGGCTCAGTGAATAGATTTACAGAGAGACACTTATATTCTCTGAACTGAAAATGAACTTCGTCTGTGTTTGCCCACAGCATTGCTGCTGTCAGTCATGGTTTTGATCCAAAGAATCTGTGATATGTAAGTACACAGAGTGCTATCTAAGTGGAGCCGTGTACTGCAACGTCACAACGATAAGACAGAATGGAAGGTGTGAAGGGAAAAAAAACTGTTAAAAACTGAACACTTTGTATACAATGTTTAAGATGTTGAACATTAGCATTAAATTACACACACACATAAATGACAGGAGACTGGTTTGACTGTCAACGAACACAAAAAAACAACATGAGGTCTTTGATAAGGTTCCTTTGAAACTTTGAAACTGTTTTGGAAAGAGACAAAAAGTGATGATGATCAGAAGAACCATCTGTCCTCTATTGCAGGCTAAAGTTATCCGTTAGCTTCTTGCTGGCATAACAAGCCCATAGTTTCATTCACCAAGAATCCAGCAGCTTTTAGAAGGAACAACATTTATCAAACAAACGCCTAGACTGTGGAATCTTCACGTTCAGACAGCAGCATTTTTTTCCTACCATGGTGATGAGTCCTATGTCCTATTAACTCAAAAAGATACTTTGTGTGTGTATTCCACATCATACAGCACTTACTGTCTTTTACTTTAGTCCCTGTGTGAACAGTGTTGGGGATCCTGCTTCAATAAGGATTAATACCATTTGTGCATAAAAAAAGGTCCTGTCAGAGGCCAAAAAAACAAAAATGATCATGTCCTTTCAGGTGTCATACTTTCAGATTCTAATTAACCTTTGCCCATACTGCATTTCACTGTGCAAAAAAGTTAAGTACCTAACTAGTGTGAGGCCTTAACAGCATGCTCCTGTAATTAAACAGGCTGCACCTGATGTAGCAAATACATTTGCCTCTAAATTACCCGACCAACACGCTTCACCTCATCACTCTGACTCCTCCTGAGAAAATCAATGTTTAAAAAAAAAAATCAATGACTCGATTACAGGACTCTGTTCAAGGTCTGTTTGATGATGGCAGAATAGCAAAATATAGTTGTTCTGTAACAATATCCTCACTAATAGAAAGACACTGTTTGGTCTGTGTGGTGTTTCATCTCCACACCAAGGGGCTTAGCCAGATTACAGCAATATTTTCTTTAGTGCTTAATATTTGAATATTCTTTTGGGTCTTCTCCACACAAACACTGTGCCACTTTCAGGTGTTTAACTCTCAATGCACGCCATCAATTAAAGTTATTTTGAGTTAAGACAAAAAAAATACCAGTGTGGCGCATCTTCAGCTGGATTCTCATCCGACTAAACTTTCATTTTCCTCAGCAAGCCAAATTAATGTGATTGAAATTCAGAAGTGTTGGTCCATCAGAACTCAGCACGTCTTTGAAAAGGCTCCATCACCAGAGATGAAGCAGCATCTGCATAAAAAACACACCAGGCTGACACACTCAGCCACACACAGAATATCAATCCACACCAGCATGCAGTTACATCCACTGTGTATGATTGTGTGGAAGTCAATATGTTTCTTTTTCACAGCCCTTCTAACTCCATTCATATTGTGACTCATATAACATAGCAAAGCTCACAGACAGAGATCGAATATTAACTTGGACAGCCTTTGATGCTGGGTCTCTGTGAAAGTCTTTATCAACACAACCAGAACTCATAAAAATGTATGCACACTTTTGCAACCTCTGTCCCACACTCATCACAACCTCCTGCTCAACCACACACATCCAACACCATTCAATAAACATGGAGATAGTAAACCATGAAATGCATTATGGACATTTCCCTTTGTGAGCATACAGTCATGGTGCTGCACACACCCGCTCAACCTCCTCCATCACTATCAGCCATCTCTTCCTCCCACGCCCCCCCCCCCTCCCCCCCCCTCCCCCTTCTTGTGGTACCTACCTGTCATTTTGATTGCAGTCACACCAGCAGATGTGCACATGCTTCTGTTTCTGGATCACTGTGTATGTTGGCCTCATCTCTCTAAAAAAGGTGTTTACATTCATTGAGAATTTAAAGGGTTAAAAAGGATGAGTTTTCAGCAGAAACACTGGCCATGCTGTCAAATGAACAACACACAGTTACATCTGCCTGTCAAGTGACCGTCAATCACTGTGACTGCTGATGGCTCAGAGTCAAAGGCACAAGTAGTGACATATTGTTTTACTGCGCAAACACAACACAATGTCTCACTTCAATTAAATTTATGTGGAGTCTGACACTTGACGTCACCTGATGCATTGACCAGTCTGTCCTCGCCAGGAAAGCGTAACACAAGGCCGATATTTCAGTCCTTGAAAACAGAATGTCTGAGCTGGGGACTCATCGCCATGGCAGCCAAAAGTGACAACAACAACATCCTTTGTAAAACTTAATAATAATGTTATTATTATTGTGTGTTTTTTAAACAATCTTTATCTAGCTCTTTACCTTACTTTTTTTAATGCCTAATTTGAAAAAAAAAACTTTTTGAAAACAGAACAGCTGGAGGTGTCCCGGGACTTGAACCTCAGCCTTCTGAGTGGGCCCACGTCTTTTTTACTTTGCCTCAACTTCTACAAAAAGCTTTTACAAAATTTTTACAAAACTGACACTGGTCAGAAGTAATGAAGGGCTTTACAGGTTAATGTCAGTGTCAGCGAAGACGATTGCTCTGATATCAAATCCAGTATAGTTTGTAAGACATAAAGATAATGCTCCACTCTATATTATAGCAGCTAAAAAATTTCCAAAGTGTAAAGATCAGCTGGTAGCTTCGCCCAAAGCAATGATTTCCTTTAACACAACAAATGAGTGCATTTACTATGCTTCACAGCGCACTCAATGAACACCACATGGTTTGTGCTGTCATCGCACGAGAAGCCTCCCATACAATTACTGCTAAGAGTGTCATTTTTGCTCCTTACACCAACACACACACGTCATATAAGGACGTACAGATTGTATAAAGGTCAGGCAATTGCTCTGAAGGAAATGGAGTAATTTCAAGAGCAGAACACATGTGTTTTAAGGGCTTTTTGGCAACACTGTGACCTGAATGCTGATGATGTTAGGAAATTATAAATTCTTCTGCTATTGATCAGTTGTGTCATGCCTTTCATGACACACAAATAATACAATTTTCTATTAATCATTTAAGTGAACAATCACAACAAAGGCAGCACCAGCAACAATATCACAATTTAAACCCACAATCTTTTCTCATGGCTGAGAGTAAGACGTTTCCATCGCAACTGAAAAAAATGAGTTTGGAGCAGAATTTTTTTTTTTTTTACAACAGCCGGAGTTAAGGTCAGTTATTGTCACTATGCTCTTAGCATTAAAAAGACACAGGGAGAAAAAAAATCAATAACTGCTGTGACGTTTGCAGACCTGCCTCGGTGCATTCATGGGTAAGACGTGCAGCTCCGAAGTGGATTGCTGTTCACTAGAGCTATAATCTGTAACACACAGCTGAAGACACATGCTGACATCCTTCATTGGAGGTTGTCAATAGTAATTTTTATGGGGAAATAAAGTAAATGACTACCTAAGGAAGATGAAGATGAGGCAGGCTGACGGAGAAGGAGGAGAAAATGATAACACTTCACAATGAAACACTGAAATGATGATAGAGAGAAGACCATGTGTCATCTAATGATCAGACTTTGTGTCCCCAGCATCACTGATGCTTGTTTTTTTTAAACAAATTTATTATTGTTATCTCAGATTGTTCAATCAGTATGCAAAAGGAGGAGACCTGTGCGGTGTGCAGCTAATTTACTCCGTCAGACCGCAGATGGATTTCAGAGGCTACTGGCTGCTTTTCAACACCATTATATCCGCCTCCAAATGTCACATTCACAAGGTGAAAGAGGGAAGATCCACAGAGCTTTTACTCTAATTGGTGGTTTTATGAGTGCAACAGAGAGTGCGGGCAGTCCTCCTTTAACAGCCTCAGACGAGCCTCCTGACACAACATCCATCCACAGGGTGCCAGATGCCCAACTTTGATTGTAGCCAAAAATAAATCAAGCCGTGACTATCGTGTCCTCAGTTTCCCACAGTGAACATCCTGTCTAGAGGCACAAGTGGGAGATAGAGGGCTGAAAAATCCTCAAGTGACAAAAGAAAAAATGTGAATATTTAATTAAAGTTTTCATACCGTCATCACTGAAAGGACAGGCATGCATTAGTCTGTCAAGTTGTTCCTGCCAGGATTTAAGGTTCAGTGCTTTAAAAGCCGTTCACACTCCTATGTCTGAATATTTCCTATTATCTCAGGAAAAAAAGAGTCTTATTTTTGAAACACAAATGAACTTATTCAAACTTCTTTTATAAAACATTAAGAAGGGCAACTATATTGGAGACCATTTCCAGCTGTGGATTAATTCATACGTCATACACCAATAACAGAAAATCAACACATCCTCACAAATGCGTGTTGAATTCGTCATTCATTTTCTGGGCTTCTAGGCATCAAAAACTACTGGTTAAGGTTATGGTTATGGTTTAAAAATCATCTTAAAACACATGAGGATCATAACATTAAACACATTCAAGGACATGTCCATCAAGAACATGCACAGCAGTCATATAATATCAACCTTGTATTGTGTGAAAGTGTTTGTTGTTTGAAAAGTTGATCTCTATAGTATGAAAGACTGTTTGTCTGGAATCAAGTCATTGTTAGATTGTATCAATAGTTAAATATGACCTCGGGCATAATGGAGTAGTTTTTGAAGTGACATTTCTGACTCAAACACCTCTTCTCGTCAGCCTTTTTGGTTAAAGGCTTTTTTTTTGTTGTTCCTAAAAAGCATAAGCAGAGACAGGGAGAGAGGATGTTCTCATGTCATGAGTTACAAATGCAGCAGGAAAACAGAAAATGTAAATTGCTTCTGCTGCTGTCAGTGAGCTATTGGAAATCAACAAACAATTTCTGTTTATCTAAGATGGCAGAGGAAAAGTTCAAGCCCTGTGTGTGTCACATTTTTTATTGATGTGGTTCTCATGTGGACGGATGTCAGACTCAAGTGAAATCAACTGCTGCCACAAACATATATGTGATATTCTGAAGAGTGGTTTATTCCTCCTGACATTTGGATGCAGATTTGATTAGAATAGCTCAATGCAAAGGACGGAAAGAAGATTCTAGCTGCAGATACTTTGCATGATTATTTCCCTGCAGGTTGTTGAGGACACTCAAGGCCTCTCTGTCAGTCCACCAAAGAGCGTTTATTTACATTGGATGCACTGGATAGTTTAAAAAATTTTCAGATATTTTCTTGTTATTTTTGCTTTGTACTATTTATACTGACTTGAGTATTGAAAATAATTTGAATAAATAAAATATTATTTTAGAAAAGTTGGGACCTGCATATTGTCACATGTTAGGTGATGCTGATTTCAGTCAGTCTGTGATCAGTTACATGTTCCATTAAGCTCCATAAAGCCTTTGTGACATTCTAACATTAATTCACATATCCTCTTTGATCTCGCACCCTTAGACTTTTCATTTTATTTCGGAGAGAGGTGCAGTTCGGGGGCCTCTGGCTGGAGTCACTGCTGTCATCATTCATTTGCTGTTTTCAGTGGGAGAAGATTGAATTCAAGGATGTTGAAAGAGTCGTCCACAGAGGATTCTTCAAACTGTATCACTGAAAAAAAAAAAAATGACTTCACCCTAAATCAGAGGGTTTTTTTCTCCATTAAACCATGAGCAGAAAATTATTGTCGTGTTCACTGATTTCTATTCAACATTTATTACAGTGACAGGGCAACATGCAGTCAGTTGAAGCTGCTGTCAGAAGATAATTGGAATTTTAGATTCACAGGATGTTTTTGCTCCCAGAAGCCTCATCAATGCCCTACTGTATTCACTCATTGTGAAAAGAGAGGTGGGTCCGGCACAGATCAAACGTGTGTGCTTTTCCTCTGAGAGTTCCTCCTCTGTGGAAGCGTGGAGCCAAAGGCCAGGGCTCAATTGATGAGCGGAGACGGAGGGTTGGGATGGGACTGGGCTGAAGCCTGAGGAGTGAGACAGGAGGGAGCAATGTCTGCATGGATTCAAATGTGAGATTATTATTATATTATCACCATCATCTTTCAGTGTTGAAAGGAGGTGACGTTTCAACTCGCCCTCAAATTCAATCCTGTGACATTTAGAAATATACCTTATAATAGTTTTTTGCATTAACAATCCATTAGCAATGCACCACTTTGTCCTTTTTTTTCTACTTGAATGGATACTTTTGCCAAGCTGCCTCAGCTTTACTGTGCAGGTAAACTTGTCCTTCACTTTAAATGTTACTGCACTTTCATTATGCTCTGTTTTTACCCACACAGACAGAGGAAGCTTCGGTGAAGTCAAATAAAAACACAGCCCGCTCCCTCTCAGAGTGACTCACTTCATTGTTGATTTTTACCGCAGTCTGTCTGCCAGGAAAAGTGTACACAGTCTCAACAAGCACTCCTTACTAGCTTTATATTATATGACAGTGTTAAGGTAAACATTAGATTTGGCGTAGACACAATACAGCTTAAATTTACACAGAAGTTAGGATTCAAATAATAGGTGTTTGGTAAAGGTGTTGCTTACTAGTCCACACATGACCACCTGATGCTACAGCGCAGACATTATCAAACAGCCCATCATCATGATCATCTGTCGGATACAATATCTCAAGTAAATCTCAGTCTGTGCAGATGGGCAGTGTGGGTAGAATCAGGGCAAAAGGTGCTTTGTCTGTCAACACGGTAATGGGTTTAGAAAAGAAAGTGACCTTCCTCTTCCTTTGATGCTGGACTGATGGCAAATGACTCACTACACACTTGGTATAAAGTAGCATTAGACAATGATATGAGCCACCTTGACATCAGTGCATCTTTAATGCTCTGTCATATGAATTGTAATACTGTGCAGAGGACAGGATGTAAACATTAATGACGTCCTCCACTTTGAGTCATAATGTT
>JAVQJX010055491.1:0-16201 GCA_036025115.1 Ambassis agassizii
CAGGTTAAACCACAATTAGATTGTGTAAGTGTTTGTAATTGTTGTTTGAAGGTCAAAAGTCATAATTCAACCCACACTTAACTTGTTAATCTATTTTTTTCACCAACATCCTTCATGCCATCTGTTGTATGATTAATGTCCATGTATGGTAACGTTGGATAACACAATGTCTGACTCTTCAGTTGATTTTTTGTGGGGTCTTTGTCAGGGAGGTCGGTTGTGTTTGGCTCTCAGCCTGAGGGGCTCTTCTTTCCAAGTACAACGTCGCTTTACAGACAAGACTTGACTCTGAAATTCCTCCAGATAAGAGTTGCTAGGTGCTGCTATTGTCAGATCTTCTTTGTTGTCACATATTCATACCCAAATTGCAAGGTTCTTTATGAGGACTGTCTCATTAGTAGTCATATATTCATACCAGACCACCCCCCCACTTGACCCCTCCTTTACCAGTCGTGGGAAAGACAAGCCCTGGACGAGATGTGGAGGATTCGGCCAATTACTTGGAAGATGGTCAAACGATTGTCTGACTTAAACACACTTTTGAAATGTCACCAAAGTCCAAATATAAAACTATACTATATTTATTGACACTTAGCGTTTGAAATGTTTACAGCCAAAGCTTAAAATTCCAGCAGAGCTTTTAAACATGTTCCAACACACAGTCCAAGTGTTGTAATAAAGAAAGGACTAGAATCAATTGTTTACATCCTGCCATCTTTAATTAAACCACATGCTGTGTATGGACAGAACGCCAAAGCTGCACAGACAAAAGAGGCACTCCAGTGTGGATTATTTAAAATAGCCTTAAAATCAATGTACAATAAAGTAAAAGGAACACCTTTTACTTTATTACTGATTAAACATTGTCCCTACATTTACCGAAAACAGAAAGTTGTTCTGTAGGCCTAATAATAGTATGGTCATTATTCATCAAGATTTTTTTTTTGTTGTTGTTAAAATAAATAGAAGATTTATCTAAAAAAGAAATGATACAAATAAAAAACATAAAGAAGAAAAAAGCCAACAATCGGTAATTATCGGTAAAATCGGACTTTTTTTGTTTTAGGTTCAATTGATAGCATATAAGTAATAAAAGTTCAATTTAATATTCATTATGATATAATGACAGTGCAGTTCCTCAATCTCTACATCCATCTGAATGGAACAGGTGTCTGGCCCCGCCCCTATTATTACCATATTTGGGAAGAGCTTCCGCATTCCAAAGGGCGTACGGGGCGGGTCAATGACGCCACCTGTTTGTCAATGGGCTGCGGGCTCGTGCTCAGTCAGCCGGTGGAGTGAGAAGAGTTTGGAGTGAGAGGGACAGAGCGGAGGAGACTCTGTGTGGATACTCGAACACGACTTTTGAAGTTGTGTGGAAAAAAAAAGAACCATGGAGCCACGCGGAGTCTACTTATTCCTGTTTTTATTTGTTAACAGAGTATTTATCAGCCTCCAGGCGAAAGAACGTAAGTTTTAATTTTGTCTTCTTTTTTTTTTAATGTAAACTAGCTCAGCTGCACCTCACCTCATGAGTCAGGAGGTTGGAATCTGATATAGGCTGCAGGAGGTTTTAAAATGTATGGCATTGTCAAGCCATACATGTTTTTTTTTTTTGAAAAACTGAAGACGCAAATAGGTTGTTTGTGTTTGAAAGAGAATCATTGCGATTTGTTATAGGGTTATTAGTAAAATAAATGAAGTTTTTAAGACTCTGTATTAGTTTCGGTGGTCAGCCTTAAAGGGGCACCTGTTTGATGGTTTTACATTGTCAAGACTTTTTGTTTCACATGTGGCGCAGATTCATGTATTTCTCTCGTCATGGTAATTTAAGTGCCCACGCCTTTCTCAGACATTATTAGTTCTGTATCCCGGACCAGGAGGACACGGTAAATGAAGTCCTGAATCAGGCCGACATGCTTGATTAAAATGTCAAAGCGTGGCATGTGCCCCCCTCATAAAGCTGTTGGCCCCACACACTTTTGACTGTACATCCAAATCAAAGCTATTAGTCTCCTAATACATAAAACTGTCTTTCCCAAACTTCTTTAACGTTTAAATGATTATTATGATTATTATCATTTACTTAAATCTGTTTCTTTTTCTTCTGTTTGTCCCTGCAGAGGTATTGCTGGATATGAGAGCTTCAGGATCAGAGTTGGGTTGGTTGACGTTGCCATATGAGAACGGAGTGAGTATTTATACCTCAACAGGCATTTTTTAGGCTTCAGGACTCTGCACATGGCAACAAGAGTTTAAGCTACATTTTCTGAATTTGAATCCTGCTTAGTGATGGTATAACAGAGGCCTCTTCCTGCTCAGTCAGTCCACTGAAAAAAGCTCTCTGGGAGAGATGGCATGAGTGGCAGCTAGATGAGGTTTGGCAGAGCTCAGCTAGTCTTGTGTTAACACTACCCTTTCATAAAGAACCTATGAATGCCATTAAAATGTCAAGGTTCAAACCCACTTTAAATTTACAGCACCAAAGTTCATTTTACACAGTCACAGTAAGATTGTTTTCACTCCCACCAGAAAAAAACAACATTAAACTAAACATCTACTGCATTTTAAGATGTCTTCTAGACATTAATATAAAAATGTTGCACAATGGGAAGTGAAAGAAAAGGAGAAACTGGTCCATATGTGCAGAACCATCCCTCTTGTCCCTATGTATAGTTCAGTGGCTTTCCAGCTAAAAAAAGCAACAGGACATGGCCAGTTCAAGTGTGGGCTAAGTTTTCCCTGTGTGACTGTTCTCAGAGATCTAAGGATTGTATCAAATAGGATTTCCCCCTTGTCTGTCAAAGTGCGCTTTGTTGAGGAAAGTTTATTTAAATATATGCCAGAAATCACAGTTTGCCGTTTGTTTTCTTAGCTGCAACATAAATATGTTGTAGCAGAAAACAACTTTAAGCACTGATTTGTTCCCTGAAAAGTGCCTGATGTGTTAACATATGATGTGTTTAATATCAAAACCAGGCTTTTAATCTTTTACTCGTCATTGCTTCCCTCTCTTAAAAAGTCTTAATTGCTGCCAATTTTCCTTCTTATAAAGCTAATTTAACTGCCATAAATGTTAGTTGGTGTACTGCAGTAGTGTTTGCTGGGTTTTATGCTTCACACACATGCAGCCCTTTTGTGTGTCAGTGGAAAACCACACACGTTGTGAGCACAGCACATGTCCAGGCCAATAATGTGTGGAAAAAAAAAGCTGCAGCTCACTTCTGTGCTTTATGAGCTTCTCAGTGAGCTTGAAAGGTGTCTCATCAATAAAACAGTTTCTTGGCAAGTACAAAGCCTCTGAAACCCTGTACTTATTCCCTGACAAAAATGCCGTTTTTCCTTTAATTACTGCTGCTTGCTAACAGTGACTTTTGCCCCCACTAATGCCTCTTTTCTCTGTCTTTATCATTTTTTTCAGTGGGAGATAGTCCAGACGGTGGTGAACGGCTCACTTTTTTATACCTACAGTGTTTGCAGCATAGACTCTACTGAGCAGGATAACTGGTTGCGCACAACTTTCATTCAGCGGCGGCCAGGGACGACCCGGGTCTCTGTAGAGCTCCTTTTTGTTGTGAGAGACTGCAACACATTTGATGGGGCTTCTGTTGCCTGTAAAGAAACCTTCAACCTTTACATCTCAGAGGCTGATGCTGACGTTGGAACCAACTTCCGTAAAACGCAGTTCCGCAAAGTGGCCACCATTGCTCCTGATGAGGTGACCCAGGGCCGCATACTGAAGGTCAACACTGAGACAAGGACTGTAGGGCCTCTCTCTAGAAGAGGCTTCTACCTGGCCTTTCAGGACATGGGTGCGTGTGTGGCACTGCTGTCTGTCAGAGTCTACTACAAGACATGCCCGTCCACAGTGCAGAGCCTGGCAGCCTTCCCGGAGACGGTGGCAGATGCTTTGAGGGAGGTGGAGGGAGTTTGTGTGGAGAATGCCGTCAGTCAAGCCACACCACGCATCTACTGCACAGCTGAGGGTGAATGGGTGGTTCCAGTGGGTCAGTGCCAATGTCTCGCAGGCTACGAAACCACGGGGGACTCCTGCCAAGGTAAGCAATGCCAGAAATATGCCATGCACTCAGCTGTGAAGCATTTGATTTGCTTCGAGAGTTGTAGCAAATGAAACACCTCCAACCACTAATTTGTCATGGTTTGTGAAAAATAAACGCACAGAAATGTCTGTTTGGAAATGTGCCACAAAAACACTGCTGTAGGTACAAGATGGGGGAGAGCAGGTGTTTGTTTTGTCAGGGTAACCACAGTTTTCTCTGTATGAAGTAGATAAAGATCTGTGAGGAAATTTCAAACGGCTGGTGCCTCATTGTCTCTTTACCTGTTGGATTGTGGTGTCCATTTCCTCTTTCTCATGTCTCAGGAATGAGGCTGGGCAGAGACATCATTTTATGGATAGGTCGATGGCTGAAGGTGATAATGCAAGAAGTAGTGTCCTAATTCTATGTGGACTTTGAATTTCTTGTGTTTTTACTCTTTTAAAGAGCCACTTGTAGGTGGAGAAGTTGTTCAGCTTTTTATGTGTACTGTTTAAAATCACATACACAAAGACAGAAGTTTTGGAAACAAGTTGTTGCTCAACCTAAACTAAGGTGAAGTATGCAAACGTTTTGTGGTATGTAGAGCCCCAGAGAAAGGAAAAAAAACTGTGTGTCAATAAAAAAAACGACACAGCTGTGGTGTTCATACTGTACTGTTTGTTTGGAAGTTGGCTTGTCTCTTGGCATTCTCGGGTGTGGTGTATGTTGAACTGTCTGGAGGAAATGTGGGAGGAGGAGAGAGGGCACAGAGAGAAGAGGAAGGAGGGGAGGAAGGGCACAGTTTGCTGCGGGGATTTCTGAAAGGAATTCTTTCATCCTCGCGTCACCTACAGTGCTGTTTGACTAAAGGAAGGGCCGTGTGAATGTGTCAGATTGTCTACCTGAGTGCTGTGTCTTCTCCTCACAAGAATTTGTTTTGGGTGAGTTGCCAAGGCGACGGTAGCCACAGATTACAGGGATGAGGTCGACACGCCTATTGGTGGTTAGACTGAGTCAGGCTGTGGTTTATGACTCCCGATGGTCTTAGTCACCTTGACTGGCAGAGTGGGCCGATCATATAGGAAGGAATTTAACATTCGATTGGTTGATTATTAGGCACATCCACTCTAAACAGAAAAATTTTGGTCAGACTAGACAAAAGATTTAAAAATGTCAGGAAGGATTTTGAAGTTGTGAAGTGAACCACTATTTTGGACCAAATATTTAAAAAAAAAAAAGTTTTAGCAATTTGAGAGACCAGTACACCAGATCAAAGTGTGAATCTTGGGCTGGAATTCTAGAAAATGAAGGCAGAGCAGGACAGGAAGGCAGAGAGCAACAAGCCAAGACAGAGGAATGTTTCAGTCATTGAGGTTCCTGATGACAGGCGGACTCTGAGGAAAGCACCTGAAACGGAAGTTGGCACCGAAGAAGAGAGGAAATATTTATGACAGGAAGAACTACCCGTTCAAAGTCTGCACGATAACCTGATTAATAGGATGAAGGAAACCTGTTTTATTACATAAGTAAATGACAATTTGTAGGTTTAAGTCTCTAATGTAACAATCCCACAGACTCATTCACATTTTTTTTCCACAATGACTGGAGAAAGCGATATCCCCACCAGTCTGTATGTAGATTCCACTGAAGAACCCAACAGTTGTGGGAAAAGGAAGTGAAGCTTGATGAGGAGGAATGCTGACTGACACAAATAAGCAGGTTGTCCTTGGTCAGAGTCACAGGGTGGGGAGCAAGTCGACAGTTGGCGCATGAGTGAGGTTAGTTTCGTGGCTGCTTAGTTAGGTGTGGAGTGTAATTTAGTCAAGAGGATTAGTAGAGCAACAGGACAGCTGTTAGCCAATGACATGCCCCACTTTGCCTCCTTTTGCTCTTTCATCCGGTTGTTAACACACGCAACGAGCTCCCTAATCCATGTTCCCACTCATTAGAACAATGGGCTGACACAAAGAACAAAAAACAGATTCAATTAACAGATGCACTGGTGCGGAACAGAAGTCCTTTTCACATGTGTTGTAGTCAAAAAGACTGTTGAGCTATTAAAGGCGCAAATTACACCAACAAGTGAAAATAAAAGTTGAAGGAAATGAGGTACAAAATCAGATACAAAAATCTCATATTTTTAATTACCAATGTTTGTGTACAAGCACAGCACACATGCCGCAGTGGTATAATAAGCAGTGCAACATATTTATGGCACCACTCAGTCCAATCTGACAAACAATAGATGAATAGGACTGGAGTTTCTTTGCTACGTGACAGAGATCCTGCTGTTCCAGCTCAAGATGAAATGGGCTGGCCCCCTTTTCATATGCGAAAACCCTCAGCTACACCCCCACTGTCGCCAAGTGACTCCCCAGAGAGAACTTCTGTTGGTGCTCCAGACCTTTACCCCCCCCCCCATCCCCCCATCTATTCATTTTTATCCCTCCTACTCAAACTCAACCTGCTCCTTCTCCTCCACTGCAGCAGGACTTGGAGTGCAAAGGTCCTTCTGCCTTGGTGGCAAAGTAATGTGACCACGTCTTCAATCCAGGGTTCACTCGACCTTTTCTCTTGGCCACCAGTGCAGGGGCCAGATGAAAGGCTGCTCCCCCGGGAAGACAGGAGAATGGCAGCAGAGAGGGGAGATGTTTCACAAGATTTTTAACTTTCCACACTCAGAAAATATGTGCATCCAGTTTCCATTAAAACACAAAATTGCACTTGTCTCCGGCTTTTCCTCTTTCCTGATTCTCTTTTTAACCTTGCTGTAATTTGTGAGGGGTGTCAGGAGTCAGCGGAAGGAAGGAAGAAAGGGAGGAAACACCAGCTTCAGACTGAATTGCAGTTCTTGCGCTCTGGTTTCTGTTCTGTCTTCATGTTCATTAACCTCTTGTGCCCTGGAAGGCTGTTTATCTGTGCTCCAAAATGTCCATTACAACACTCCACCGGAGTCGAAGGTGCCATTTCCTGTGGCAAAAACATAAATATTATCTGTCAAAGAATATGAGCTAGGGAGTCACAGGGGAGAACAGGAGATCAGATCACCTGATGGATTTAGTGCTCTGCTGTTATCCGGTTGACGCTGGTAGTGTGACCTGAGATTAGGCCTCCAAGCAAAAAAGGGCGAGTGAAGGCACATCGTCAGGGAAATCCCTTTTCATTCCTGTGGATACAAAGGCTCTATGATTATAGGTTACTCACAACAAATGCTTCCTGCTGGGTGGAAGGAGCTGGTATTACTGCCTTCTTGTGTGCGTGTTGATCAGTTACTCTTCCTGTGTTTGTCTGTTTCATATGTCATCCTTAAACTAATATGCTCGTATTTCTCTCTCACGCAGCATGCAAACCAGGCTACTTCAAGCCGACCATATCAACCGAGTTATGTCGTGTTTGTCCTGATAACACAAAGCCATCTCCAGCCGGCGCCACTGAATGTGTGTGTGAGGAAGGATTCTTCCGTTCTCCGTCTGACCCTCCTACATCAGCCTGCTCCGGTAAGAAGAACCCCACTTTTACAATCAACCTTTAGCTCTTTGCAATCAGGTTGATCTGACTGTTCTGTGTCGTGTACATCCTCCCACAGCTCCACCTACTGCCCCTCGTGAACTCGCCGCCACCACCCTGTCAGTTGAGGGAACGCTGCAGCTGTTCTGGAGCCCGCCGCTGGTGACCGGAGGCCGCACTGACCTCACCTACAGCGTGGAGTGTGAGCACTGCGATGGCTCTTTATGTGTCCCCTGTGGCGAGAAGGTCCGCTTTGAGACAGGACCTACAGACCTGAAGGACACCACAGTCATCATTAATGGCCTAGATTCTCATCTGAACTACACATTCAATGTGGAGGCGCACAGTGGAGTGTCCCAGTTTGGGACTGAGAGGCCCATTGTGACCATCACCACTGCTCTGGACTATACAGGTAAATTTTTTGACAGTGTCTCTTTGCTCAGCACTGCACATACATCATGTACGTACTCTATATACAGCTGTAATGTGGCATTTTTCAAAAGGCGGACTTACTACAGAGAGAGGAATTCAGTCTGACCCACTGAATCCCCAAGGCTTTCATTTCCACATGTCCTTTCCAGAGACTATGATTAGTCACTAACCATTATTTTGCTTTCTGTCTCCTGCCGGCCGTTAGATCCCCCCAAGGTGACGTTGATCCATCTGGATGATCGTGGCCCCACCAGTCTGTCTCTGTCCTGGACGCTGTCTCGCAGGCCTCCAGCCCACATCAATCACCGCTATGAGCTTATGTACCGCAGAAAAGTAAGACGGAGTGCTTCTTGCTCTTTTTGTTTTTTCTTCTCTCACACAAAACTGTCCAATTCAGGATCTAATTAAGATTGATGTTATGTTAAAATAAACTGTTCTAATATTTCATTTTTCTCTTTGCAGGATGACGACAATGAGCGAGACGTGACCACCTATACAGTCCTGATTTTGGAGAAAAGCTCTGTCCAGATTAATGACCTCACTCCAGACACTACTTATATGTTCAGGGTTCAGGCGCTGAGTCCCGAAGGCAACCCTGGCAGCTACAGCGTGGAGCATGAGTTCCATACGTCTCCATTTCCAGGTATTTTTTAAAATATACAGAAGCTGAAACAGTTTCTCAAATTTCTGTCTGTGTAAGGTTAGATTGATAAATGTTTGTGTTACTGTGATTTGCACAGCTGAGTCTCAGATCCAGAACAGCTCCACCATGGTGTTGGGAGCTGTAGTTGGAGTGGCCGTCATTCTGTTGGTGGTGGTGGCCATCCTGCTGCTACGTAAACGGTAGGTAACAACACACTTCCTGCAAACTATGTGACAGTGTGCCATGAGCTTTAGTAAATGAAGGTTTGACAGATCCAGGAGGTTTTGTGAGTAATAACTGGTGCTGCTATTGAATACACCCTTCATCTCTTTCAGCTTAGACTGACCTGCAATTACTAAAAGTGCCAGTCTGTGCTCTGTTTTGTCTTTTAGTGATTCATCTTATTTTGTTTTTTTTTTCTTAGGCGACTGAGCTCTCGTGGCAGGGGAGGACCTGAGGACCCCTACTTTTCTCCAGGTAATGCAGTATTATCAAGTAATACAAACAATTCATTAAAAAAGGCACTGTAGCCCAGAATCAAACATACATATTTTAACGCTGACCTGCAGCACATTTATCTGTTATCAGAGTTTTGTCAACCTTTTCTCTGGTATAATGTAAACTAGATAGTAATCAGCATGTTGTGTCCATAAGTTATTAGTTTGCCTAATGTTCTTGTCATTATATTCTCCTCAGATCAGCTTAAGCCTCTTAAGACATACGTTGACCCACACATGTATGAGGACCCCAACATTGCCATCCAGAAGTTTGTCAAAGAAATTGACCAGAGTTCAGTTATTCAGCAAAAGGTCATCGGTGTAGGTAAGTGCTGTCAAATATTTCAGCCTCTTGCTTATGGAATCTCAGTGTGCAGTTTCTAATGGCTTCCTCCTGCCCATCAGGAGAGTTTGGGGAAGTGTTCCGGGGTGTGATGAAGACTGGGAAAGGCGAGGTGGTGGTAGCAATCAAGACCCTGAAGCCAGGCTACTCGGAGAAGCAGAGGCAGGACTTCCTGAGTGAGGCCAGCATCATGGGACAGTTCTCACACCCTAATATCATCAGCCTGCATGGAGTGGTCACCAAAGGTGAGTCAGTAACCTCAGACTGAAGCTCAGCAGCCACTAACAGTTTATTTAGAGCACTGTCTTTTGCTCTATTATTTTTTTTTAACAAAACTTTTGTTTTAATTTTCAGGTAAACACACCATGATTGTGACGGAATACATGGAGAATGGAGCTCTGGACACATATTTGAAGGTAGGTGCATGACCCTTTAAAGCCACTTTTTAGGTCTGTTTCTGTACGTTTCTCCAGAAAAACAGTTAAACATTTCTCTTTGTTCGTTCTAGGACCATGATGGAGAGATTCCCTCATATCAACTTGTGGGAATGCTGCGTGGAATAGCAGCTGGCATGAAATATCTCTCTGACATGAGCTATGTCCACCGGGATCTAGCAGCAAGAAACGTTCTGGTCAACAGCAACCTGGAGTGCAAAGTGTCTGATTTCGGCCTGTCACGTATTTTGGAAGACGATGCTGAAGGCACCTACACAACCAGAGTAAGTCTAACATTTTTACAGCTGAAAAGGTTTTTTTCAGTCTGGCAACAAAAGGCACATTGTTAACTGTATCTCAAGTGTTTCAGCGCCTCATATTTCCACTGCCTTCACACATTAATATGATTTGTTCATGTTTCTCTTCTGTCAGGGAGGTAAAATCCCAATCCGCTGGACAGCCCCAGAGGCCATTGCATACAGGAAATTCACTTCAGCCAGCGACGTGTGGAGCTTTGGTATCGTCATGTGGGAAGTCATGGCCTTTGGTGAACGACCCTACTGGGACATGAGCAACCATGAGGTATGTTTCATCACAGCCCTTATGGTTGAGATGAGGGATTGTTTTGGCTTTTATGAAGGCCAAATCTTAATGTGTATATATATCCTCTGAGATTCTGTGCTGTGGATAGAAGGTTTCCTTATGGCCTGCATAGTTTCCCACCAACTTCTATATATACCTTTAAAATATAAGCTCCTCCTTCACTCTGTGCTGGTCTCTTCTTCAGGTCATGAAGGCTATCAACGAGGCTTTCAGGCTTCCTGCTCCGATGGATTGCCCATCTGCCATCTACCAGCTCATGCTGCAGTGTTGGCAGCACGACCGCTCCAAGCGACCTCGCTTCTCTGACATCGTCAACATTCTGGACAAACTTCTGCGAAGCCCAGAGTCTTTAAAACCCATTGCTGATTTTGACCCACGGTATGAACGTTGTTTATAGTGTTTGGTAACAAAGCAAGTTTGTATTTATAGATCTTGACTGATAGTTTGCAGTTTTAAAAGTTACAGCATGTTGACGTAAAACTCCTCCTCCTGTTCAAACATCAAAACATACACACTGCTGACATAAAGCAGCTGTAAAATGATAAATCATCTGGTTTTCCCTCACAGCGTGTCCATCCGCCTGCCCAGCACCAGCGGCTGTGACGGCACCATGTTCAGGTCGGTGCCCGAGTGGCTGGAATCCATCAAAATGAGCCAGTACAACGAAAGCTTCGCCCGCGCTGGTGTCACAACCATGGAGCAGGTGCTCGCACTGAGGCACGAGTAAGTGTACACATGGCACCAGCACATGCTGCGCTGATTTATCCAGCAGCCACAGAGAAAGTATTGAGCACTCAGCTGGAACATTTGTTGTGAATGAATTGTGAATATGGGGATAGTCCTCATGTCATTCCTTTCATTCTCTGCTTCAGCTGCAGACTTTCATAATTTGCACCTCCATCATGTTCTATCACTTGTTTTTGTATCCCTTTAGTTTGTTCAGCTAACATCTCTTATGTGATGCAACTTAACTAACCCTAATGTTTAGTGTTTTTCTTTCTGAAAGTATAAGTACCCCAGACTCAATGCTGCTGTTATTTCTTAATGCAAAACATGTTGTGTCTGACTTGCTGACGGGTCTCATTTATCTTCTTTCAGAGACATCAGAAACATTGGAGTGCGGTTGCCCGGTCACATGAAGAGGATAGCATACAGCATCCTGGGCCTGAAAGACGAGACCAGCTCCCTCAGCGTGTTTGCAGTGTGATCTGAAGCATTCCTCTAAATCAAAGTGCACTGACCGACCATGCCATTTCACTCACGGACCATGAGGGCAGAAGTGTGTGGGGGGGTTGAATCCGAGCCACGCTACAGGGCTGTTAGTGGATCTGTTTTTTGTGGCTGTCTGACTGAAGAGGACCCTCGACGCCATTCAGAAAGGACTGAAAACATTTACGTACTTTATAAGAGGAATAATTTATCTTTATATAAATGAGTTTATTATGTTGTGTCACAATTTATGTGATGTAGTAAATGAAACTATATAAATAAGTGCAAAATGTGAGACAATGTAAGAGTGCTTGGCCGTGCATTCGATGAGTGACTGAACTATTTACGGCTCTTTATGATTAAGGGCGACTTCTTCAAAGCACTCACTTTATCCTGCCAGGGTTTCTGGATCCTTAAATCTGTTTGTTTTTCTTTTAGTGATCAATGAGACTCTCTTTAAAATTTGGAATCCTTATTCCACTCAGGGCAAAGAAATACACACATTCTGATGTTGTTTTAGTTAGTCTCTATATCACACCATGCATTTTTCCTCATTTGTTTACATTATGTCTTAATACAACTGTTGTTTTTTTTATTTAATATTTATTTTGTTTTATATTTATGTCACTTGTTACATGAGGAATCATTCTGTTCTGGTGCATGTTTGCCAGGCAGTGTATTTTGTGTTTAAATAAAAATCAGTGTTGACGTTTGACTGCATTACTCTCATGCTTTTGAGTCATCTAACAATAGTGGCTGGCCAGACCAGACAGAGAGATGTATCATGAATGGATTATGACACCTTTTGTTATGGTGTTAAGACAAAAATAATAAAAACAGTGAGCTACAATAAAACAATTTAAAAACTAACCTATATGTTAACACAAATGCTGTGTTCAAGAAACAATCAGAGGCTCTGATCTTCTAGTTGAGGCGTCTACATTTTCCAGTTGGGCTAAAGTCCTCCAGATTACCCAGGCTGTATGAAAGACGTATAATATGGACTGTCGTCTCGTTCAGTTTACATGGGAGAAAATGGAGTAAAGATAAAAGAGCGCTCTACTTCTTCAAGTAGGAGGTCAGACAATTGTGATTAATGTGTTGCTTTGACAGCAGCAGTAGTCCAGCAGTTGTGCGTCATAAGGATAATGTGTCTGTGTATTTGATGTCCACAGCAGCAATCATCATCATTACTTATCAAAATGGCCACCACTGAGTTTCTGTGTTCATCATAGAGATGAGGTTGTAGGGCCAAGTGAAATGAACAGGGTGTGTTGAACAGGTTCTAATTCACATCAGCACAGTGGACGTGTGTGCTGGATCTTTGCCCTGATAGAAGATAGATGTTTTTCTGCTTAATTTCCTCCCATAGCTGTCTCAACAATATCAGCTCTGAAGGTTGGTTCACGGGCATCCGTCCCTTTGCATCTATAGTAAAGCCTTGTTTGTAGACCCTGAGTATTGTATTATAGACGACAAGTAGTATTTCCTCACTGGAAAAGTGTCTCAGGATCCACCTCAAATCCTGAGTCTGCTCCTCATCAGGCCTCATGTTTCTCATTTTAGAGTTTGTTGTGAACAACTCTGTGTCAGTGAACTATTGTGTTATTCATTGATGAAGTCCAGGTGTGTGTGACAGTGACTGGCCTTCCAGGACAGGAGTCATCTTCCAAGCTCTCTTTGCCACCTTTCATGTGCTGTAAAAAGACGCTGCCTGCACAGTGTCACAGGTCCCCTCAGGGATCTTGTTAGATAATCCACTGAAGGTAGCACAGAACTGCAAATAGGATCCAACATGATCCTCATAGTTCAGATACAGATCTGATTCAAACACAGTACTAAAGTTTTGTTAAGCTTGGTTTGGTCCAAAGGAATTTAATTTGTTTGCTCTGATTTGTAATTAGCAGTACAGCCTCACTGTGCTTGTTTGGTGCTGCCTGTCATCCAGATGGAGTTGATCAGCCTCTGTGACTTTGCCAGGGTGGAGCAGAATGTCACACCTATATACAACAGTGCTCCATCATACCGCAATCAGTCAGTGAGCCATGTTATATTTACACTCTGCAAAGTTTTCACTGGAAACTCCTTGCTACAGTGTTATTTTTGGAATCAATCCTCCTTACAAATCTTTAAACAGCTCAGTTGTGTGTCTGTGTTTACATGGTTACATTTGGGGGTCTGTGTATGTTTCTTTGTAGGGCCTCGCTTTTTGTCTTCACAATAAGATTTTAATGTGAAGACGGGTTTTAAGCTAAGTAGACGTAACATCCTGTGGGTGTGTGTCATTTTAGGCTTAAATCTGATAGACACTTTGATAATCATAGCATATTCAATCACACAAAAACATCTCCACACCCTTTCTCACACACAAACACAAAGAGGTGCAGGCTCTTAGTCCAACACAACAGGTCTGACACAATAAATATCTACAATCCGTGTCATGTTCCAGTCCAGTTTAATCACAGAGGAGGCGAGTGGCAGCCTTAATTTCCCAGCAGCCTATAAAAGACTCACATGTGATGACAGTTTAAACACAGACAGAGACAAGATTATGGATAGAGACTCAGTGTGTATGGAGAGAGGTCACAGTAGTGCATCTGAACACTCTGGATCAGTACCTCAGCACAGCACCAAACAACACAAATTTACTGGTCAGCTAAATTTTCTATTTTCACACAACAGCAGGCAGCCCCGTTCTGAACAGTTTTTCCATTTTTTTTAAACTATAAATTGTGGTTTCAGGACACTCGTATCCTACAGGGAAGATCCAGATCACTGGAGACATTTTCCTGTTCACTGTGGATGTGAGTGAGTTTTCTCCTGAGGATGTTATCATCACATCCTCCAACAACCTCATAGAAGTTCATGCAGAGAAGGTGAGTCACAAAGAAAATATAATCTGGTGACAACAGAAAAATACAGCTGATGGGTTTGAGAGATTGATTCACAACTGCTGACATATTAAGGGTCTGTGATTGTTTTGAAAGTGGTATTTTTGGGGGGCGGCAGTAGCTCAGTCCATAGGGCAGAGGGCCGCCGGTTCGAGTCCAGCCCTGGACCAAGACACATGGAGGTGGGCTGGTAGCTGGAGAGGTGCCAGCTCACCTCCGGACAGTTACTGCCGAGGTGCCCTTGAGCAAAGCACCGAACCCCCCCACCTGCTCTGGGCTGCTTGTGGCGCACATGTGCATGTACATGGGTGTGGTGTGGTATGTGTATGCATGACAAGAAATGTATAGGAGTGATTTAAATTTCCCTCTAAGGGATTAACTGAGTATGTAAAAAAAAAAAAATAGTATTCATGCTCTGAATTAGCAGCCGATTTTCTTAATGACAATGTTGAATCAAAGACTGAAATGTAAAAATTCTAAATTGAGTGTTTATATGATATTTATCTTTGTCATGCAGCTGGGTGAAGATGGCTCTGTCACAAACACCTTCTCCCACAGATGCAGACTGCCCTCAGATGTGGACCCTGTGACTGTGAGCATGTCTCTGGAGAGCAGTGGGATCCTAACAGTCAGAGCTCACAGAATATTTACCATGTGATATTTCCATTAAAATATATTAAACTGTCTTATTTATTTATTTTTTGTTATTGTTTTATTGTTTTATATCTCTAAGTGTCCCCATCCTGTGTGGGAATTAATGTGAAACCCTTGGGTATAGCGACCTCTAGTGATCAGCATTGGACTATTTTAATGTAACATTTAAGGAGCATCTCAAACATCACTGGATGTTCTCTGTGATGTTTAAGTCAAACAGGACAGCAAAGAAAAAGAGAAAACACGGATACTCAAATATCGTTACATTAGTGAGAGTGTGCAAGAAAGTATTTATGTATGTATGCCTGTGTGTGTATTTGCAACAGTAGACACAACAACTGTATGAGCTCTGCTCTCCTTTATTCCTAAAACCAACCAACCAACAAACAACAACAACAACAAACAGCCGAGTAAATTAAAATTTAGTAATTACGACTTTTGGAAAGATCATGAAGGCAACGTCACAAATTGCAGACGGAAGTGACGACAGCGGTTGTCATGGGACGTCTTAAGTTGACGGAAGTTTACTTATCAGGCGGTTTTGCTAGTTAAAACTCCCTTTTCCACCACCGCTTTAGTATTAACGTTATTCATAAGACGTTTGTTATATTTTTTATACTGATATGTGTTCATTTATTTTTCAAAAAAGCTGGCTTCTATCTGTACAATGAACGGGCTCGTGTAATGCTAGCTTATAACCAACATGGCACAAGTTCCTCCTCATGGATCACTCATAGTCTCTGACTGGCATCGATGTAAAGACAGCAAAGAATACTTCAACAAAATCCTACACAAGAAGAGGCGCAAGAATTTTGGTAAAGACAATTTTAAAGACGTTTTGTCAATGCGAAATTATATTACTCTTTTATTACTCTCTGCATTTCCAGAAGTACACTACGCAACTTACGTTTGTAAACAGTAGCAAAGATACAAACAATGTATTAGCCT
>JAVQJX010055599.1:0-10511 GCA_036025115.1 Ambassis agassizii
TGTGTGTGTGTGTGTGTGTGTGTGTGTGTGTGTGTGTGTGTGTGTGTGTGTGTGTGTGTGTGTGTGTGTGTGTGTGTGTGTGTGTGTGCAATTTGTATGCATGTATGTCAGGAGGGTAACTACTAAATTACTCATTTACTCAGTTTCTGCATGTTTGTATCACTGTAGTTTAGCAGTAAGTTCTTTCAATGTATACATAAGCAGCAAATAAACAATATTTGATTTTCAGTTAATTAATTATGTATTGATTATTTTATGCTGTTAATCAGTTACATGGAATAGAAAAGTTACTCTGCAATGCTTTAATGCACACAAAACTTGCATGTGAAGTTCAGTGTATAGGTCCATAACAAATAGCTGGACTGCACTGTACAAATTGACAAACCATTGGGCATTCTGTCTCTGTAGAGTCAGTTCTCATAGAGCTCTCAAATGGTCATTTTTCAGCCCTGAAGGGAGCTTGGTCATGATTTCTGAACTGACTAATGTCTTCAAGAAGAGGAAAAAAGTCGTAATAAAGTGTAATGATTATTTAAACATAAATGCACACATTACAAGAGAAACAGCTGTTAATAATTGAACAGCTGTCTCAGAGTATTTGTTAGCCTGTTCTTCTTTATGTATTTCAGGTTGTTTTGTCTGTTGTGTGTGTGTGTGTGTTTTCCATCCCTCCCTGCGTTCTGTCAGCTTCTCTCAGAATGCCACCACATCAATATAATGTTTACAGGAGGATCCAATTGACAAGCAGAGTCGTCTGTGTTTCTGCATTTGTTTGTTTCATCTCGGAGCAGTTTTTTTCAGGTGACTGTGTGCACAAATGTGTGTGTTAGGGCCATCTGTATTCAGCACTATGTTCTCTGTCTCTGTCAGGTAGTATGTGTGGATTGCTTGATTGGTTAGCAGCAGTGGGAGTTAAGGCAGGAGCTTCGGGGGCAGCAGGGAGAGCCGGGCGGTGTGCCCCTGCTGCAGCATGTTCCCTCTGGCTTCCAGCTGGGAGCGGTGGTTGGGTGGCTGGGAGGCAGCTCGGGGGCTCCTGGGGCCCTGATGTAGAGACGAGATGCTTCAGAGACAGAGGTGATATGACGAGGGGGAGATGGATGTGTGCATGTGTGTGTTTGTTTGTGTGTGTTCTGTGGGGGGATCCCAAGCAGATTTGTTTACCGGTAATTAATTCACCTGATTGACATAACAGCTGCCAGAGCGATGGCAGCAGCATATGTGTGTGTATACAGCACGCCGCTGTGCATATTCACTGTGTGCGTGTGTGTGTGTGCGTGCATATTATTCTGCATACCTGCGCAGAGAGCAGCTCCTGCCATCGAGGGCATTTCCCTGTCGCAGGGTTAGGAGCAGGGTTCCTGGCAGAGCAGGCCGACGGCTCTCTGTCTTCCATCGATTAGGCCCGTCTGTCGGCCGGCAGCCCTGCTTACACACTCCTGCCTCTCTGCTAATCTTTATAGAGTTGACTTCGCTGACAGAGTTATTGGAGTGTTTGAAGTGGAGGGAGAAGGAGGGCTCTGACAGAAGGACAAATGGGGGAGGCAATGACAGGCAGGGGCAGCATGAAGACTAATTTCTGGTTTGGTTTGCACAAGACACTGCAGGCCAGATGAAACGACACACAATGGAGGATTCGTTGATGTTGAAGACATGAGTTTATAGTGAGTCCGTTTTTTCTCCCACACACCAAGGATAGTTCTTTACATTAACAGCAGCTTCAACGCATCTGCTTTTCCAGCAGGTGTGTGTTTTGTGTGTGTGTGGCTGGGCAGCAGACAAAGAGAGAGGATACCGCCTTTTGTGAATAATGTAAGCTCAGAGAAGAGTCAGACTGGACTCTGTTTGTTTGCAATTGTGAAACGTGTGTCTTCAGAACCTTAGGATGGCTGTGTGGACATTTTTATGTTTGTGAACATGACACACTGTTTCTGTGTGGGTTTGTAAGGCCGACTCATGAAACACAGGTGCATACGTTCAGACACACTCACACAACCACTAACAGGTCGGTATCAATGTTGTTGTGGCCAGCAGGTAGCGGTGTGTTGGCCTGCTTGTCTGGACCCAGATAACAGCAGATCCATTACCCCCTGGAAAGCGAGGTCTGATCACCGGACAGATAGAGCTCCTCACTCAATGTCTGTGGGCCTGGCCGGCTAGCCAGCCTCCGCTACTGAGCTAAAGAGGATCACAACCGGGGGCCAGTGGAGAGCAGACTCCTCTATGAGGGGAAATGATCAAATACATGCTTTGTTAGGAAAGATTTGACTTATCAGTCACTTCAACATGGCAGCTACTTGTGCTGCTTCTCCAGGAACTGTCTTAAAATCATGGTTGGTGTTATTTCAAGATGACCCAAGTCCCTCCTCTGGTTAATAATGAATGTATATGGAGAAATATTACATAAGAAGCCTGATGCCGCTCCTATGTGCCTGAGAACAGCTTGCTGTGTGTCTCCTCTTTAATGTTAATCCATTCTTTTTGGATCTATCTTCACGCTCACCATAAAACCATTAGTGTGCAGGGTACTAGAAAAAATACATTCTCAAAAATCAAAGTAAACGTATTCAAACAAATCCATAAATACAAACGGCTTCTTATTTAGAAACCCTACAGGATTCTGAATTGATATAAGAGTTCATCTATGGTCAAAGCATCATATATAAAGTGTTTAGTACAGATAATCTCATGAACTGATGTCATCAAACAAAGCTGTGATTATTAGTAGATGGTTCTGTGGAGGTGGAGGTAGAGTGAGCTTAAGGAGAGGAGTTAACACAGGGCAGGTATTGTGTATCAGGTTTGTTTGTGTGCAGGGAGAGAAAAAAAAGGAGATAGCTGTGGCAAACAGGGCAGCTATCAAAAGCCACAGGCTGCTTTAAACTCAGTTTCTTTTTCTCTCTTCTTCTTTCTTTTCTTATTTTTTTTTTCTCCTTTCTCTACCTCTCAGTTTCTCAGCTCTTTCTCTTTCTCTCTCCTTCTCTCTCTCTCCCTGCTCCCTGGCCATGCTGATGATTGACGGCCTGAGGGTTTTAATGGGCACTGGAGAGCAGGAGCTGAGGTCGGGGTTGTCATGGCAACTAGGAGAAGGGGCCTTTTGCTGCTGCTTCACCTGAGTACTGTGGAGCCTCGTTGGCTGGCTGAGGCAGGCAGCCACACACACACACACACACACACACACACACACACATACTTGCAGCATGCCAGCACCACTTCCATTCACTCTTCTTCCTCTCACTGAGATGCCCTGCTGTCCATCCAACAAGCTATTCTGTCTCCATTTTTACTTCTCTCTTCTCACAATACAACAGCTGGTTAACTGCGCGCATGCACACTGTTTAGCCTTTTGTTATTGCTGACCATTGTTCAGTAAATGGTCACAGTTATGAGGTCAGAAGTGCCTTGGATTCCACTTTGTTTCGTAGAAAAATGTGCAACTTCTCATATCATCTCTTTCAAAATGATGAAAGCATCTGAAAGGACAGTCAGGTCCACCTTGACTCAGAAAACAGTCTTGTGATAATTACGGCCATGAAACCACCAACCAGGGCTGCAAATGAGGAACATGTTGAGGGATGACATGTGCAAATGTGCAAAAAGGCAGAAACATTCAGGTTTTCCATGTTTATTCTGCATTACCAGCAGGTGAGCTGTGTGCTCCTTCGCTCTGTGGTTGGACAGATACTCTTGACCTATTCCTCTTCATGCTTGTCTGCTGTTGAGGCTGGAAGGACCTGACACAGTTCACCCACAGACCTTAGGAGCATCTTTAGCAGGCTGTTCTTCGCTGTCCGACCTCTCATCACCCTTTGGAGAGAGTCTCTTCTTCCTCTCTCCTCCTCCTCCTCTCTGCTTACAGTCTCTTGCTGTCCCTCTTTTTCCACTTTCTGCTGGAGTCCTCATCCATACTCGCCTGATGTTTTTGTTCAGGGTCCCACAGGTTCACACCCTCTTACCAGTGCGGTGTGTGCATGAGAGTGTGTGTGTCCTGCCTCATGGCCCTGGGGCCTGTTAGTTAGCATCTGGGCTGTGCAGGTCAGCCGGGGCATGGAGGGATTGTTTGCAGTGGAAGCGAGTGGGGGAGGGGTCGTAGGAGAGGGATGTGAGTTCATGTGATTTTATGAAGTGAAATGAAAATATTGACACTTCTGATGGCTTTAATGATTCATGTAAGTATTTTCTGATCCACCATCTACGCTGTCAGTATCTTTTTTTCACTACAAAGCTTTCGAGGAGAAGAACAAAATTCAAGGTTAACTGTCAGGAAAACATAAAGCCAGGTTGCAGAACATGACTATTTGTAGCTTTTTCATTCCTCCTCCACATTTTGTGTAGTCTGCCCGAAAATTTGCTCTCTGCGTAACTTTGTTGTTCCTCCTCCTGTTGGCCCGGCCATGTGTGAATGTCGCGTTCTGACAAAGCAGTCATGACCAAACACTGACTGTCAGCCTCGCTGCCTCAGAAGAAAACCAGAGCAGCGAGTGTCACATCTGTCTTCTCCCCCGAAGTTGAAAATCATTATAATTGAGAGGAAAGATGAAGGAAATATTGCCAGGAATATATTTGGAGGCCACCTTCAAACAGAGGCTGCATGCAGAAACAAAGCCTTTTGTATTTTACCTGAAACATCAATCATGTAAAACTGTGCTGTATGACATTGGAAAATCCACCGAAGCATCGGGGCGAGCTTGAAGACGAACTTCGGTACTTTAACTCAGTGACTCCTCGTGTTCATAACCTTCTCTGCAACTGACGCATTCATGTCCACGTTTTTGTTTTGTGGCTGCCGTATAGTGTTCCAGCTACACCTCTATATCTGTAATTTTGCATCCTTTATCAAATAATTTATCACAATGTCTGGCTAATAATCATATCTTCATCAGATATCTGTAATTGCTGCGTCTGTATCCAGAATGAGTGTAATCAGAGTTGGACGTTTTATGGCAAACAGCATGTCTTTCTATTAATTTAGCCAACCACAGGATTATTTTAACACCTTGCTGATTGCTTGTTTGTCCTGAATACTGAGTGAAAACTCTGTTTTGTTGTGTTTCTTTCCAGAGTGCGGCCGCTGCCCCCAGCCCTGTGATGGGCAACATGCCACCCAATGATGGCATGCCGGGAGGACCCATGCCCCCAGGCTTCTTTCAAGTAAGAGAAAAAAAAAAGAACCCTCTCTCAGACTTTATCCCTCACCCACCGCCACCTCTAACATCACACAACCCCAACGCCCCTCTGCCCCCTCCCTGAGCCATCGCTAAGCCTATCCTTCTGTCTCCTCCTCCTTTTTTAGCCTCTTTAGCTGTCCTAATCCCTGTCCAGATGTGTTCCCTTCTCTGTCTCTGTGCCTCTGTCCCATATGTCCATGCTGTGGTTGTTAACTCCTGGTGCTCTGTTGCTAATGCCTGAATCCGAGTTTTCGCTGATTACACTGTATGCTCCCAAATTTAAAATGTAAGTGTGCGTGAGAAGAGGGGAGGAGACAGCAGACAGGAGAGGAGGCTATTTTCCCTGGTTTGTGTTGCTTCACTAATTCCTCCTGTCATCACTGTTCTCTGAAGGCTGTCTCTGAGGCTGACGAGGTCACTCACACTCTCCCTCTCTGCCTCTCTCTCTCTGTTTCCATCACTCTCTCGTATGCAAACATGCACGCTCAGAAGCCTTATTTGACACTTTGACACACATTAAAGTAGTAACAGTTTCAAAATGGAGATTTTAAAATAACTGCTCCCACCCCTTGCTCAAAGTTATTCTCTAGATTGCTGACGGTGAATAAGAATTCACTCCAAAGGGTTGCAAGTGTTGGTATTACAACCCATTTTGTACCAACTATTCTACTTTTATTTCTATATTATGGCCTTGTGATCGCTAAAATGCAGTATAGTAACCCAAACTCACTCCCAGCCTGGCTGTTAAGTGCCAAAACTTGCCTTAAAATTTCTTCATGTACTGTAGTGACATCCATCCAGCTGCTGGTTCTCATTGACTAACACAAAGTTTTGTGTTGTATACTCTAAAATGAAAATGAATGAAATTATATTAATCAGAAACATAATCAACATATTAATCGATAATAATTATTTGCTGTCAGCATGTTTTACACTGGACCTTCACTATGCCTGATGTGTAAGTAGCACAGTGTGAAACTGGAGCCATTTGTATGTTTTTCCTTGCACTGGTTGATTGGCAGCATGTTGTGTGCAGCGTTGTGTGTGTGTGTGTGTGTGTGCACGCTGGGGTCGTGGAGAATGTTAATGATGTATGAGCAGTGAGCAGGCCAGGGAGTAAGCTATCTGATGGTGTTGCGTGAGTGACATTGCTTTCCATAAATAGACCCTGTGTGCAAGGCAGACAGACAGACAGACGGGCAGGATGGAGAGGGGAGACAGGGAGAAGAAGGAGTGGACGGATGGATGCTATATTCACTTTCATTTTCTCTTCCACCACTCCTCTCTCTGCTTAGCTCAGCTAATCTGAGCAAAGCATGCAAAGGTGAGGAAACAAAAAAAAGGTGTGAACAGAGAGCCTGCATGGTGCACAAAAACAAAGACAAAGTGCTGTCTGCACCTTTTCCAAACTTTGCATCAGATTACCTCAAATTAACCTCACACTGTCGCTAGTACAGCAGCATATTAACTGCTCATAGAGTATTGGAGCCACAGCTAAAACCACACACATTGCCTTCTGTGGCTGACATTCACTCCCTGGTAAACTAATGGTTGCGGTCCATGCTGAAAGTGCAGCCTACTGAGTTTTCTGCAGAGCATTTATTCATTCAAATGAAGGCGGAGACACAGTTTTTTCCTCATATTCTCATTGTGAATAGATTATATCTGTAAAGCGGGATATTCTCAGTGCTGTAGTCATTTCTCATCTGGCATCCTTCTCCATGACATTTTCCTCACTCTCTCCATTTCCCTTGTCTTTGAAACTATAATTTTCTCACACGCTGCCTCAGTGACAAATGCTTACTCACCGGCTCCTGTGCAGGAACTGTTCATGTGCGCTCCTGTGCTTGTGTGTTTGTGTGTTGTTGTAGTTTTTTTTTCTCCCAATTGTAGGAGCATGGTAATTAACATAGGTGACCCCAACACTGTTATTGGCTGCAGTCCTGGAAGTGAGGGATGAGGGGCAAAAGAGGGACAGTGGAGGAAAATATAGGATGAGGAGGAGGAGGGCGTCCGCTCCCATACTCCCCTAAAGTGCAGCCAAAGAGATGGATGCGTTTGAGGCAAGAAGATAAAGGAAGAGAGGAGAAAAAAAGTGTCCACATTTTGAACGTAATCCTACCCCTCTCAGCAAAAGTCCATCCCTGCTGCACCATAGCCCTCTGGGGAGGACAAGCAAAAGGGAAGATGACAGGGGGGAGGAGAAAGAGGGAGGAGAAGCTGCAAGGAGAGACAGAGTTAATGACAGGAAGGAGGAGGAAAGGCAGCAGAGAGTGCATGGGGATATCTGAAAAATAATCAGAAACATTAAATAATTCTATAAACTATGCAGGCAAAAAACGTACTTTCTTTTAAGTCTGTGCAGCAGTCAGGATGGGGGAACCTCTGTCTAATAACTGGAATTGTTCCTCTTGCCAAAAAAAATATGGGATCCAAAGTCAAAGGCTTTACTGCAGGTAATTGCAGCTCTTCAGGGACAACACCAAAAAGCACAACAAGAGGATTAGGTTTGATTACACATTTAAGAACAAGCGACCAAGGTATCAAAGAGGAATTTAAGAACCCGTTCAAAGCTGACACATGGCAGGCACATGGTGAATTAGGCAGACACCTGCTCTCAGTAATTTATTTATCAAAGGTGAGACTGATCTCAGGGTTCACTCTGGTCAGTGGTATTACAAAGACGTGGATAAATAACGTGCTTTAGGAAGTGAATGGGAGCCTGGAATCCATGCAGAAATGATTGAAGAAGTGTGTGAGAGCTAGAAGTCAAGTCTCAGTGATTGGTCAGGGTCATTGTTGGTGGTTCAGCGGAGGATGCAGACTTCTGGTTTAGATCCTGGAGGACTGAGAGGCAGAAAGATAATTACAAACTTGTTAGATTCTTGGACACAAAGCAGCGCACAAATTGACCAAACCTTTTGAGTCTTAACTGTCTTCAACCTCTTTGAACGCTGGACAAAAGACGCCAACGGATTGTGTATGAAGAAAAGCTCTGTGAAACACTGCTATCTCCTTTTCGGAAATGTGAATGGAAGATTCAAAAAGACAGGTGCTAAAGAACTCAGATGAGAGCGTGCAGGCAAAACTTTTCACTTCACTGTCTGAACTGGAGCCACAGAGAAGAGCGATGTCTTTTACTCTTATCATCACAGCTTATCCTTGGGACGACAGCAAAAAAAAAAGAAGTGATAAGTAACAATTGTCTATTGAATGACAGACATTTAAAAGATGAGAGGCAGTCCTAGCCAAACATCTCCTCTGTCCATTGTCTGCCTGTAGATTCTTTTGAGAGTTCAAGCATATTGATAAGAGTCACTACAGTTAAACTATGATTTGAATGTAGCCTTTGTCTCCTACTGTGCATGCTATCAGATACTGCATGTTTAATCTGTTTTGGGACAGACGAGAGAACTTTCTCTGGACACACCCACACAAACATTTCCCTGATGGGGGTTTGTTCTTTGCCAGGACACGGTGAAGAACACACAAATAATTAGATAAATAGATGAATGAATACATTGTTAAATGCAGTGCTCTATTGTAAATTAATCTCACAAACTACCCTACTGTTATTTAAGTGGACCTTGCTTAAAAAGATATCTCCTGAAGGCTTCTCTTGGTAGCTCTGATTTAAAAAAAGGTAAAAAAAAAATAAATAATAATAATAATAATAATAAAAAAAGTGTGAGTAGTGCTGAAGTGGAGAGGTGAACTGTAAGAAGGCAGATGGTGATCTGACATGGCATCTACCTGTTGTACACTACTGCAAAACTTTAACCCTTACTAACTAACAAATGACTTGTATAAAATGTATTTAACACCTGTACAGCTGTCATGAACGGGAAAATGAGCTTTAAAAACCAAAAAGTTTGTTCCTGCTGCAAAGTCAGTCATTTTTGTGGAGGTGTGCAGCTTTTGGGGACTGCCTCCAGTGGCCATTTGAGGAACTGCTTTCTTTCCACAAATGTTGATGCTTAGGTGGCATTTTGACCTAAATGTAGCCTGCTGTCATATCATACAAGCATACAAAACTCACCATTCCATTACAGACTTTCCTGTTGTTGGTGAAGTAGTTTTTATTCATTAATTAAAGTGCAGTAAATGGAACGTACTTATCTAACCAGCATTTGGTGTGGCCATGCTTTGTGTTAAGCAAGCATCAGTTCTTAAAAGTAGGTTGCTCCAAACATGTCGGGTATCTTGCCAGACTTTTGTCTCTTGATGTAATCCCACACTGACTCTGTGATTGTTGAGATCAGGGCCACACCATCTGTAGCAGGACTGTGTGTTCGTTTTGTTATTGAAGATACTTCTGTGTGACTGTATGTTTGGACTCCTGCTGCAGATTGAATAGGATCAGACGCCTCCCTGATGGTGTTGCATACAGTATCCGCTGCCTAAACCCTTTGCACAGCAGTGTGTATATATAAATCATTTGATGCCATCCTAACATACTTAAATGTCTGTCAGCGTTTTATGGCAATGCTCTGGGAGAAAACACCCCTGATAGTGTGTTCCCATCTCTGAGCTGACATGTTGCCATGCTATATACCATGAGCTTGCAGGAGACCTGCTGCTGCCGCTGCTCTCTCTGGAATGTTAGTAAGGAATGACAATGAGTGTGCATTCAGTGTGTATGTGTGTGTGTTTGTGTGGCTCTGTTCCTCCTGGCTTTGTTTGTTGTGTTCAGTGATGCAGACTGCTTTGTGTTCTCGCTCTCTTGTTTGTGTGTGTGTATGTGTGTGTCCAGTAGTTTTGATGGCAGTTACACACTGCCCTCTAGTGTTAGCTGCTATAAAACCTCTGAAGTCTCCTCCACCTCTTTCTCTCTCTCACACTCTGTTAGTGGTCCATAAGGGGCAGCGGTGTGGGTCTTCCTTAAGCTGAAATGAGTGGTGAGGAGGCGAGGGGGTTGTGTTGATGGGTTTGTGGTACTGTGCCAAGCTGTTATCTCCTTAGCCGGGTAGAAAATGATTTTATTAATTGCTTCATTTAACGCTCCCCGTGTCCCCCCCTCCTGCTCCCCCCTCCCCTACACAAATACACAAACAACAGCAGACACGCTCGCACACACTCCCAACCAAGCTACTTTTCAAACACACCCTGCATACACCTCTGTGACAGTTGAAATGTTCTCTCTCTGCCTCTCTCTGCGGGGACCTGTAGAGAGAACAGTACAGCCATAAAGGCCATATGCTGGCCCATTCAGACGTAATAGCAGGAAGGCCTGGGGAGGCCCAGCCAAAGGAGCTATGCTCCATTATGGCACATTATGGAGAAGAACAAGAAAGGAGCACTGTGTGTGTGTGTGTGTGTGTGTGTGTGTGTGTGTGTGTGTGTGTG
>JAVQJX010055724.1:0-12602 GCA_036025115.1 Ambassis agassizii
GGCGATCATACACCAGCAGAGACTCAATCTGTTTAGTGCCAACAATTAGAAATAATAAAAACACGAGACATTGTAGGAGCAGCAGATAGCCAGCCAAACAGCCTGGCGCCATCTTGCCACAGATTCTCCTGGATGTGTGAGATCACAGACTCATACAAAAGTGGTTTGAACCAGTAAGCATGTTTGTGGTAATGATGGTGGTTGACGTCTGTGTTTTTGCATCTTTCTGCTTTCATATTAGCAATGTGCGAGTTCATAATCTGTGTAGCAGTACATTTACATCGCAATCACAGGTATCATCATAAGTGCACTTTTACAGCAGCACTTGAAGATGTCATAACATTTAAGAAGTGCATTTTAAGTGTATCTTCTTGAACATTTCTCGTTATCACCACAGCTGTAATTTTGTGGCATAAGTGTGCAGTTTGAACATTAATTACATTTACACTCAAGTATCCACTCACACAGGCCCTCTCTGCTGAGTCATGAACCAGTTTATGTTCATAGCTTAGAAACATGCCTCTGTTGTTACTTATGATAAAGACTCTGCTAAGGGTTCTCAAAGCTAAAAATAATAATAAAAAATCAACAATTGTTCTATTTTGTTAGAATTTTCTTCAGTCTCTCTCTCTTCTTTATATTACGCCATGAGACTGTAATTTTCAGTTATTTTTCTCCTATCTTTTAAGAAATCCCAAATTTTAGGGAAATGCCAAAACACAAGTTAAATCTCCCACCATCACTCAGTGTCCGCATTATGAACTCTATGTTGCATTGAAGGACAATGTGTGACCTATTAAAAAAGTTTCTCCTCACTCTGCTTGCTTCCAACTCCCATTTTCCTGTCACCTTAGTGCTGCTTTCTTTACATGCATGTTTGCCTTCGCAAAAGGTTCCCCTTTCTTGTCCTCTATGATTGAGATGAAGTCATCCATGCCATTTTAATTCATTCACTGAGATAAAAAAAAGTCTGCTTTGGTTGGTTCCTAGATTGGTTTTGCCTCTCTCTGTAGTTAAAGTAATTGTAGATATTTTTAAATGCTGAACCCAATGACTCTTTTAATGTGGTTATTTTTGATCATAATTATTATCTGATCATAATGGAAAAAAAGCCTGCCCTACAGTTTTTAGTATTGATTCACAAAGTATGTTTTTTTTTTAAACAGCCTAATAAGATGTAAAAAAATAAAGCTGGTTCTTCTTGATGTTAATTCTCAGTAGAATCTGCAGCACAACAACAACTTTTTTACAGTACAGGAAGGATTTGATTTAGTGTAAATATAAAATGATTTTTCATTGAGATTCTGCTCATTGGATGGCAGAACATGAATTGAAAACTATTGTTAGAGGGAAAAAGGCCTCAGTCTGTTTTTTATATAGCTATCCACTTTAAGTATTCTCTTACTGAATTTTAAAAATGTCTACCCGAAGGCATTCAGTCCGGCTGTATTATGTTGAAAGTGGTAGTTGAAGAGTTGTTCAGTGAATCGAATCGTCAGGACAAATGTGGTTAAAGAAAATACTTTAGTTATAGCTGAGTTTTCTGGTTCTGCACACTGTAACACATTCAAATAAAAGTGCTTCCAGCAGTCTTACCGTCCCTTTGAAATTGCTATTTGTTTTTGTTAAATTGTACATTTCCCATGCTGAATGGAATCGTCAAGGCAAACACGTCATGGTCTGTGGTTTCTCTTCTACTTACTTTGTACAACAAAGCCGTTTCCATCAGGGAGTTCTGCCATTGTATCCACATCTGTGCAGTTCCACTGATGCTGGGACTCAAAGTGAGAATAGAGCCGAACTATGAATATCATGTTAACCAGCTCAGAGTCGAGTTCATTCACGTAGAGAAGGAATAATCAGAGCGGCATGGGGGAAGGGAATAATGGAGGGACCTGAGATGTAAAATGCTACTCTCCACATTGAAACCTGTGCTTGTGAATTGGAACGGAGAAAGAACATGAGAGAGATAAGGACAGAGAGAGGAGAGAATTGAGCTGCATGATGAAAAAAAAACACAGTATGTGGAGTCAAAATATATTCTGCTCCAAACCAACTCTGATAGGAAGGGAAGGTCAGATTAATAGTTTTCAATTCACTTTCAATCTCCTCTGGACCAACACATGTGGCCCACTCTGCCATGGGCATTATATAAAAACACACACACTCTATCACACAAACCCCCATTCATAGATGTCCACAGGTTCACACACATACACATATTCAGTATGTAAATAGCCTTTGAAAGTTGGTGCCTTGCCTAGGTGTATGTTTCTTTCTCATAAATGCATTTTTCTTAATTTAATGAATTCCATCAAAAATGGCACACAAGACCTGTTTGCTATTTAAATATCGTTTCACTGCTTAGTAAGGTTGATGGAAGATGATGGTTGGTGGAAGATGGAGTGAAAAACCTTTTTATTCCATATTTTTTAATGACCTAAGGCTTTATTACTGTGTTAGATTTCATAAAAGTTGCATTTGCTGGTTCAACTCCTGCCTCTTGTAGCCCTGTTGTCATAAAGGTGCAGGACTTTATGTTGCAGTGAGAAATTAGCTAATAGTGGCAGAAAATGTGACAGGAGGAGCACAAGTGTTTGGCTCTAATTATGTTTTTAAGTATCAGAAGTGGACTTTTGATACATGTGATACCAAATCTGGCTGTTGAAGGGTTTATGATTAGCTGCACTTTAATGGTATATAATGTTTGTAATGAGCCATTTTACAAGCTTTTGGTACTAACATTATATGAGCTTCAACTATACATACATCAAGGTAATTGCAGTTTAATGAATTGGTGTGCATGTGGAGTGCCTACGAATCAGGTTGTGTAACAGATATACTCTTGTTGTCTTAAGTGATATTAAAAAGGAGAATGGTTTAAATTAAATGCAAAATGACAGTTTGAGGATAGCTGTCCTTTCAGGGATGTGATTGGACAATGATTGGATTAATGCAGCTAAAAGTGAACGTCTGCCCAACAAAATCAAGTTAATTGCCAAATTAATTTCCTGGCAGTGGCTGCAGGTGTTGCTTTTAATGATTTCTAATGGTACATTTTTTGCTGAACAGTGCTTGGCCTGCAGAACATCTACAGTATATTGCCTACCTAAAAAGATCCACCAATCAGTTTTATAGAATATGAAATAATGTGTGTTTTAGGCATAAATGTGCTATTTGGTGTGTATGTAAATGGGTAAATAAACGACTAGGCAGCCGTTTTCTTATTGGTGGTTGGTAATCCCCGAAGATTTGGCATTAAATAACATTGGAGCTTAGATTTATGTAAATACTGTCGTTTTCAAAACACATGCACTGATAACAATACGAGCAAAAACGTTCCCATCTGCTCCTGCCATTTTCAGCTACCATGGCAACAGGTCCCGCCAGAAACAACACTTGGCATGCAGGTGGCTGAAACGTACACTGTGGTCGCTTCCAAGGTCTGGAAATGTTGACGGGTTATGCTCGGCTGTTTTTCATCTATCTTCCACCAGCTTTTTGTAGTTTCTGTCAATATAAATAAAAATGACTTGACAAGACCTGACTAGTCCTGGCAGGGCACCATGGGATGACATATGATAGGCTCCTGCTGTTGGCAAAACTGAATTTGCTCTGCTTTGATTTTTCTTCTTTATTTTGGTTTTGTTATATCTTGGAGGACCTTAATTTTTAATTTGCGTGGTGTTGTTGAGAGAGGAACATGCTGCACAGAAACAAACATGCCTGGAGCTGGTTGAATGGCTGTTCACATTGCAGTTACACTTGAATGTTTTTGAGTCACTTTGACATTTCAGATGTGTCAAACTGGATTCACCAGTCAGAATGTGTGATGCTGAGGTCTGCATGGTGTGTTCTCACATTTACTTATGGTCACCTGCCATTAGCTTGTTGACGCATGTCTTTTTGTACCAGTATTTGAATGACAACTGACTACTAGCTGCTATTGAGTGTCTGGCTCTTTAAGACCTTCCGCAGACCCACAAAGGCATTTATGTGTATCTTTGTGTGCAGCATCACTTGTCATCTCCGTTTTTAATAGACAGTCATATATAATCCACAAAACAGCACAATAAACATTGGTTTATAGTCCCTTTAATACCTTCTACTTGCCAATGCATGGGTGTTTGTCACTCTCCACCTCCATCTGTAAGGTACATGAATCAAAAATGAACCATGTCTTATCTATAGCAACATTAGTTTACAGAAATGTGGTCCATTTTGTCTAAATGCCACATCCTGTAGCAATCAGACTAGATTGTGCATTTGTTGTTGACTGAGCCAAATGAAGACTTCATCTGTCAGAGGAGATGACACTCAAAAATGGTTTCAAAATTGTTCTACATTTCATTCCGGCTAGCCGTGACTGTGGGAGTGATGAGGTTATGTAGCTATGATAACATGGAAAACAGGAAGAAATATACATGATGGAGATTCAAGGTGAAGTTTGACCAGAATATCTCCTTATACATGTTATATCAATGCTATAAATCATTGTGTAAACCTGGTTGGTGCTGGTCGTGATGGACCAGTTGAATTTTCTGCTATATCGTGCCATGGTTGTGTGTTTGTATGCAGCGATCAGTACCTGTAGAAAAGGATACAGCCTGTGGAAGTTTAGTTTGTGGGAATATATCTGACAGCTCATCTCCCTCTTTGGGACCTGAGTCCTGTCTTACAAGTGGACATGCATGCATGGATGAAGAATAAACTTATTTATGAAGACACTTTGGAGTGGACAGTGCTGAAGCTGTCAACAGCTGTGATGGAGGAAAAAAAATCTTTCCAGAATTCCCTTTGTTTTTTCTCTGTAATTACTGTTTCTATCCTCTTCAGTTCTACATCATTTGTTTTAGTACTCCCTTGTTCTGTTGCTGGTTTGCCATGTGTATCTTTGGCTCTCCTGCTACTTCTCTCAGGAATGGCGCTTATGCTAATGCTGGTATTAATTATTATGCTAATGTAATTGTTAATCACTATGCTAATGTCACTGTACCTACCTGTCACACTGGTGCAAAGGCTGCTTAGAACCTCTCCATTCCTCTTTTCTTCTGCTCCCTCTATCACCTCAAATGAACCCCGATCTTTAAAAATCTTTACATTACACAGAAGTTGCTGTGTTTGTGCAGTTTCAGGTCGCAACAAAGTAGAACCAAAACACCATTACTGATGCTGTTTTTTATGTTAAACTTCCTCATTAAATCCTTTGTTTACCTAAATCATCACCTCACTAGACATTCTGCACTAATGAACTTGTTTATACATCCATGTATGTATATCACTTCTCTCTCATCCTCCATGGTATGTCACCCTTATTTCCCTTTGAAATGTTGGCTGCCACATGTTGTTAGAGCCAAATGATGCAGACAGGGACCCAACTCCCGCAAGGGAAACACACCGAAAGTGGATATGTGTGAATGAGATTATACACAAAACTCTTTTTTGTGTGTGTGTTTTAGAATTTAGAATGTGTGCTATTCTGTTGATTTATGTGCAATAGGAACAATAGAAGCTGCTGACTTTAAAAACAGGCAACAGTACTCCATCTAAATCTGTGTTGAATGATGAATAAACACTGTCTTACACAGCTGTTTAAGATGATGGAACATAAAGATGAGGCATAAACAAGAGTAGATGATGCAAGTGAGCCACTAAGTAATTTGTGCATCAAATACCTGCTGTATGTTGAATTTTTGACTAATTTAAGTGAAACTATGTATTTTTTGTCTAAATAAATAAGAATTGCATAGCTCAGTGACAATCACTAGACTTCTGATAATAGACGTCCGTATTGTGGTAAGCCTCTCTCTCTCTCTTCTTGCTTTGTGTTCTGTCTGTGTCCATGAGTGTCAGCAACCATTGTTTACTTTCCTCTACAAATCCCTGTTATTGCGCATTAATGCCGCTGGTGTTTTGTTTGCCTGTAATTACTTCCCGACCGTTACTCATCCACAATACAGTAGAACTGTTTTTCAAAACATCAAGAAGATAGAGAGTTAAATTTACGGCTTTGTAAAAGAACACACCCACAGGTTAATTCATGTATTAATTTTAAAGTGGAAAACACATTCTCACAATCACTGTGAAATTACACAGTCCTTATAACCATTGTTAATTCACTTGGCTGTTTTCTCATAGCGTTCCCAAGTGCGTGCATGGACATAATGGAGACACAAACAGTATTATGTGGATCTGACTGGCACCTCAGTGAGCACAGTCCTGCCACTGTTGTGATGCCCTTCTGGTAATACCCACCTCAGACTTAAGCTTAAGGTTGTTTCTTGATCCCCTGCAGCGCTGGAGTCTGTTAAGTAATTTCACAAAAGTTAGTTATGAGTGAGTTATGAGACAAAAGTTGGCAGCAGAGTCCCTTTCTCTGCACCAGTCTCCTGGACTGTCCCCTGAGTGCTCTCCATGCTGCTCACATTGCCTTATACCATAATGAAAAAGGATCCTCCCACACACATTCCCCAAAGTCTGACAGTTAATAATCTCTACGAAGGTAGCTGCGACACATTGCCAAAGACATACTGCATTAGCAGCCAATTGCACTCAGGGGTCGGCCAACAAAGACCTGTGTTGAAATTCATGGCAGCAGAATGATTCTGTTTGTGCTGGCTTTGGAGAGCAATTCAAGCAAGGCCCCATCAGCTGATGTTTGTTCTCAGCAGTTCAGTCACTGGATGGTTCCCTTTAGGCAAAATCCACATGCAAGGCTGAAGCATCTGTCACCTCTGTCTTGATTCTTCTGCACTCCTATTAAAATATGTTGTTGGAAACAGTTTGCAACACTAGCAGGCTGTGGGATCTGAGCACCCCTGCACCAGATAGGTTTCTGGAATTAGTTGGAATAATCTGCAATGCTATTGATTTTATATAGATCACTGCCCTTGGCAGTTTGAAGAGATTGTTTATTGTCTTTGAACCTTTAATTCTTTCTGCACTCTCTCTTATCATGGCTCCAGCAGAACCCATTTGAATTTGTTCCTTGTCAGAGGCTACCATTCATTTGTATGGTCAGCCTTTCCGAACCATTCTGTTACATCTAAGTCTCTCTTAGAGCCAGCACCAGTGATGACACGGACAAATTAGGTGGCTTAATAAAACGTCTGAGGGTCGCTGAGCAGAGCAAAGGTACTTTTTAGTTTAATGAACTAGAGAGTGATAACATCTGTAGGAGTGGGCAGGAGAGAGACAGTGAAGCAGAGATATAATATTAATTTGAAATTGGAATAGTGGCTTATTCACTCAGTCCAATTTATTTAAGTAACGGCACAAACTTTAGGCCTGTTCAATCATTACGTTAATTCTGATGTCTGCCCTTGTGGCCTCTATGTACTCTGCACTTTATAGTGCATGAAACCTGGTTAGATTGATGGAGAAATCCATTTGCTTTATGACACAAGACTCAAAGACATCACCGAATTTTGACCATTAATGAAGTCGAAACATTAGGTTTTTTGGTAATTAGGGAAACGCTCAGCTCTGTATTATAATGTGCCTGAATCCTTCCTTTTCTTGCAAGCCCCTGTTGCAATATTTTAAATGCACAATGTTTAATATTCTAGTTGTAAAAGGAATGAAAGTTTACAAGGCAGAATGCATACTGTGCCACTGGAGTCTTTATTGTTTGTGTGCATTCACTTTGACTGCATTATAACACAATACACTGAAACAACCGTGGACTTTTTAATTGGCCTGATGCCCAGGATCTGTTCAAGACACTGTTCAAACCTTTCTCACAATGTTGCCAAAGGGCAAAAAGACAAATAATCAGTTTGTTTATTTGTTACAAAAATCAATTTTTAACCCTTTTTAAAACCCATCTCATCAGGTCACCTGGTCCCTTTATGCCAGCGTCACCTGTGACCCTTTGTTGCCTGAAGGTGGGGCAGAGTCCTGTTCACTGTTTATTTTTCCAGCCTTAAAATTTGAGCCACCTCATCACAATTTCACGGATCAATTGTATCCTATTTTGAGCTTGTATGTTGTTTCAGAAAATTGAATGCTGGATGCCATCTATAATATTTAAGCCATGTGTTACGAGCAGTTGATCAATAGTTGTGTAGTGACATCAATCAATTCTCTCTGCTGTGAGATGGATAATATTGATTAAGGATGAATAGATGTAGTTTGGCAAATTTTTTTTTGTGTTCCTTTTGGATTTTGTCAGCAAATTATTGACCTTGTAGTGATAAAGTGAGCCATTTGAGGATCTGTAACAGTTTTTGTCCTCAGGTACTTTTTAACAGTGGACAGAGATAAGAAAATAGTGAACATTAATAGGGTTTTCATCCACCTTTCATAGATTAGCATTGGCTTGTGGAATGCCATTGTGATTTCCATATTTCTGCATTTTGCCTGTTTCATCTTCTTTGTTTTTTAGTGCCTGCAGTGATCAGTGAAACACTGTAGTGCTTCTACACTATAGTGCTCCTCTACACTGCTCACATCCACCCGGTCACCTAAGTGTCTTGGTATTTTGGTATTTGGTGTTTATTAAAGTTCAACAAGTAAATAAGGAACTAAGCAGTCACATCACACAGATATACTGACCACACTGATTTAATTTCTGACTCCTCCCTGTGTGTTATATACTCTTTGCATTTACCCCCTCTGCTCCAGACAGCCCTGTGCTGTCATGTAATGCTGTTCTGCCTTCCTGCTGGTTGCTGCCAACACATATTACTGTCAGTACGGCATCCCCTACTGAGCCTGCAGGTGCTGAAATAACACATTGGTTCCTGTAGAGAGATGGTTAGTGGATGTGCAACACCTGTGTCTGTGTGTTTGTGTGTGAATAGGTGAGGGGTTGGCTAAGGTGAGCAGAAGCCTTCAAAGAACAGCAGACCCAGTAATTAGCACAGCAGGTTCTGAATGTAGGGTTTGATGTGTGTGTGTGTGTGTGGGTGTGTGGACGTGTGCGTGTGTATTAGCATCACCTGCAACACCCTCTGTTGTTTCTCTCCTTCATCCTCCATCCTTTCATCCCTCGCTTTTGCTTCCCTTCATTTGCGGTTGCCATGGTGATGTATAGAAGTCAGATGGTCAGACCTGTGCAGGTTATAAGTTCCCTCAGACGTGTGTGTGTTTGAGTTTTATTTAGAACTGTGTGTCTGGCTGTCCTCAGAGATTCAAACACAGAGGTTCACCTGATCAATACAGCAGACATATCAAACACATCAAATAGGGAAAACAAAGACAGGAACAAAATGAAGTTTTCAGTCCTTATTTTATCATCATGTTGTTGTAAGAGTATATATGCCAAGTTAGATTGTTTATGACCATATTGGCTCCTTCACAAGAAAACTAATTGTCTTCTTATAAATGGTTAATATTAAAACATGTTTTAAACAGCAAGTTTACTCATCCTCCTCTGGACCGAGGTTGTCTTAAAGTGATACTTTGCTGTTAAAATAATAATCCTACTGTCCCGCAGTGGAATCATTGCTAGTGTGTGGTTCCTTTATACCAGCACTCGGCAGCACTCTGAGAAGTGAGCAACCTGTTTGTATTCTGGTTTGTAATGGTGTTCTTATCTTTTAGCAAAATATAAGAATACAGAGAAGTTTGACAAATTGTTGAAAAATAAAAGGAAGGGATGTAGAATATTTGTTAATTTCATGAAACAGATATTTTTAGATAATGCTTTGCTAATAATCTCCCAGATAAACGAAGAGTGAGCAGACAAGACAGACTCAAATGAAGCCATTCTCCCCAGTTTGGTAAATGACAGTCATTAGTCTGTCATTAACACTCGCCTCCAATGATTGCTATCTGCGACCGCACTATCTTGGGAACTGTTGACTGGCATGTGTTAATGTGTTAATGTGTTGCGTGTGTGTGTGTGTCTACTAGTGAATGTTGAAACTGAAATCAGCGTCTCAATCTAGGAAGGCTCTCATCTACTCGGAAAGTGATCCTGATCCCTACAGGCGCCACACTTTGTTCCTTTTGTTAAGAGAATGAATATTAATGTGTCACCTTGTTATTGTCTCAGCCAAATTATGATAATGCCAAACAATACAAAAATACAGTACACTCTTGAAAACTCATTGTTTCACTGGGTGATGATCCCCACATGTAACATGATGTTAAAATACAAGGGTGCTTCAAAATGTTCATGGGAAAAGTACAACTACACACTAACTCACGAGCTAACTAACTAACTAACAAATTATATGTAGGGATTTTGATCTTAATGTACCTGTAAGTTTTTGTTTTTTTTTGCACGTTATCACACTCCCTTGTTAAATGTTTACTGGGAGGGAGAGAGAATTAAAAAGGTGATTCATGTAAAATGAACTAAAACTTTAAAACAATCGCTTGTTGATGGCAAAGTGGAAATATTCCATCAGATCTGAGGACTGTGCTGGATGTCAGTGTAGAAGCAAGCCACTTCTATCCAGAGATTTTAGAATACCCAAAATATCCAGTGTAATGTGCCATTATGATAGTACTATCTTGCTAAATTGAGCAACACAGATGGTTTATAAATGGATACAGTGTGCTAATCCACTAAGATGTGTGTGTTCTTTTAATCTTGCTATATTTTCTGATTCTCTAATAGACTGTGGTGCGTGTATTTTTAGCTTGATCAGATATTTGTGTTGCGTAAGTGGACAGTCTTTATCTAGGTATTCGTCTTTTAGTTACACAAGCCTGACGATGGTGGGGAAGGGAAATGGTGCGCAACAATGGTCGTGGGCGGAAGAGGAAACCTACACACTTAATATCCGCATCATATCACAACCACACAACAAGAGACAGAATGAGAGGGAGGGAAGTAGGAGAAAAAAAAGGAAGCAAAAAGGAAAGCACAGAAAATCCCACCAGATGGTCTAAAAAAAGAATCAGTGTGCCTATTTGTGTCTTTTCCTGTCTCACTAGTTTCTATCTGTAATTGCATACTGGTTTTTCCCCTGTATCTTCCATCCCCAATATCTCGCTGTCACTGCTAAAAGACACCTTAGTTGGCAGCTGTTAGTAAACCAGTTAGGCTTTATCTGTCCCTTTCCATGCCTTCAGTCCTTATCGACAGCCATCCATTTCCAGCAGGTGATGGACTGTTAAATGAACTTATAGTGCACTGATAATCTCACCCAGACCAGGGATCCCCCTTATGTGTGTGTGAAAACACACTGTACGCGTAAAGTTGTTTAAATTGAGTTCAATCTCAATAGGCTCAAACTCATATAAATGTGACTGATAACATGTTATTAAATCTGCCATCTTGGCCGATGATAAACACACAGGATAATCAGCTAAGATATCCAATGATTGGATTTGATTGGTCATCATGTGTGCTATCTGCAGTATAAATACACACAGAAACTCACACCCAGCATGCAAATATGCACACACAACAGAGGGTTCCTAATATTTTTGTCAGCACTCGTTGCCACAGCAACAGGGTAGAGCTTGTCTGGAAGAACCCTATGGCAGCTGTGCACTGGCCATCTGGGAGAGAAAAAGTGTGGGAGCCACAGACAGGAAGAGAAGTCAGAGATTTGAGGAGGTGGAAAGTTAAGTACTTCTGAAAAAAATGTTTCATGTAACTTTATCATCTATTTAACTCAATAGTCTTTTTCTGGATCTATAAAATGCATTATTGGGGTTTCTCCAGTATATTAGGCAGCTGTTGGTCTGACGCTGATCCCTGTACCTCTTACAAGAGACAACTAATTCCTGCTCTAATATGGACTTTTATTTGAATCCTTGTTTATGGATTTGCAATTAATGTTTTTTCAAATGCTCCTTTACCTTGTAGTAGTGTGGTGTCAGATATTAACTTCTTGGAAGTTGTCTTATTTAATATGTGGTGTACCTTTGTAACCACAGGCAGTATACCTGCCTTGAGCCTTTTTACCACGAGGGTTGTGGCACTGTGTAAAAGCATCATCTTTGTACAAAAGTGAGATAGACCGTTTATAAATATGGATGACATGACAGCTTTCCAGAATTGAAGAAAACAATGTCTTGACTGCCTCCTGGCTGGCTGAAGTATAGGCCATACACCCGGTCTACCCCCATGTTAGTGGATAAAACGCTGGCCCAACTAAAGCTAAAACTATAGCTTTTTTCCATCTTTTCCCAAAGCATGTTAGCTGTTTTCTAATTACAATGACCTGTGTTCAAATGCTCATTTTTTCATATGTTCATATTTGATTAGATATTGGCTAAAAAAAACATAATGGTCAGCAACCAGTGCAAAAGCCAATTTGCATTAAGAGTTGAGGGAGGTTTGTGCTTAGTGCATGGAACAGTTTCCAACATGGCAGTGTCTGTAAGTGAGATAATTTGGCCTCACTTTTGTACAATGGGTGGAGGCGGAGCTGGGTCCTCTATCTTCATTTACAGCAATAGAACAGGGTTACAGTGGCCAAACCAGCTGCTGTAGGGTCAGTAAAATTGTCATACTTGTTCAGCCATAGTGAGTGGTTTTCTACTGCAGTATAAACAATTCAAAATGGAACCTGGAGGACTAATGCTGAAGGAATTGCTAGGAACCTGCTAGGGCTGGTTTGGCCACTGTAACCCTGTTCTATTGCTGTAAATGAAGATAGAGGACCCAGCTCCGCCTCCACCCATTGTACAAAAGT
>JAVQJX010055805.1:0-16261 GCA_036025115.1 Ambassis agassizii
GATGATTTATTGTAAACATATCATGTATTATATTTATTATAACATCATTATTTTGTTACAATATTTTAATAATAATAAGACTTTTGCGTTTTGCTACAAACAACAAACTCACCACTAGATGCCAGTAAATCTTACACACTGGTCCTTTAACAACTAAAAATTCTCACCGTCTTATATATTTATTCCTTTATAAAACCATGAAGCTAATGCTCATTCCTGACATTCAAAATAGCATGTTTGAACTGAGCTCTTTGTGGCATCTTCTCATCTAAACATAAAAAGACAAGGACTGTATTCATACTACATTCAACTCCTGCTTTTATTCTTTATAATCTAGGTTAACATAAACATCATATTTAGGTTACAAATGTAGTGTTAGCAGATTTAAGACGTAGTATAGACCATCTAGAGTCCATCGATGCTCTTCGCTAGACAATTTTATAGATATTTCTAGCCAGTGTTCCAAAAGCAAGAGGGAAAAAAAATTCATCCACTTTCATCTCTGTGTCAACATTGCTTCTCTGTAATGCCTTAGTTACGTCTCAATTACCTCTCTATTTTCCCTCAGTCAGACTCAGACATACACAGTCACAGATGCATTACTAAAGGAATAAACTGCTTTCCCTCCCCTGCTGCGAGCTGTGTTGGGTAATGAGTGAAAGCCTCTCTCTCTCTGATTCTCACACAGAGCGCCACTCATTTTTGCCATTTGGTGTTTCAACTCAGCTGCTCTCCATTGCTTCTCACTGTGTTTCACCACCGATTTGTCCTTTGTTTTTTCTCCATCACCGTTTCCCACCTCTTCTCTTACCTGTTTTCTTTTAAACTTTCATGTTGCCCGGACAGAGAGAGAGAGAGAGAGAGAGTTAGACTGAGAGGTTCACTGTAGAAGTTTTAGTCCATTGATCCTTGAGCCTGCTCACTGAGGATGACAAAGTGCCATTTGCAGCAGATGCGCAAAAAGGTCAGGGTTGTCGATGTATTTTTGCATGAGGGATTGAGTAAGGACGCTGCAATTTAGCAGACATTTCAACAGGAATACCACAGGAATTAATCATCTCCGATGTCTCAGGGACGGAGAGGCAGTGCGAGCATGCTTTATGTTGTGTTTCAGAGCATGCATCACTCACTTTGGAGCCAATTCAGCAATGGACTGGCTGGCTGGTTAGAGACTATCTCATAAATACAAGGTCTCAACAACCAATGAAACTTGTCCTTGAGTAAGACAGTAAAGCCCTCAGGATAGACTAACGATCAAATGCCTGCAGTGACAGAGGATATGAAAGTTAAAGTGTGATTAATGTGTGATTATTTTATTAGTGCTGAACAAGGACTGAAGGATTTAAAGAATGGCAACAAAAATTAGCAGACAAACCAGATCCAAGTTCCCATCATCCTTGGCATCTGTGTTTTGATGAAATCTGTTTGTTTGTTTTTTTTTTTTTTCCTTTTTGCATCCATGGGAGGAAAGCAGGTCAAAATTTAAATAGCTGAAAATAGAACATCTGGCTGGGCCTTGTCAGTCAGCAGTGCGTAATGAAATATGGAAATTGGGGCGCTCTTCAAAGAGATGCGGGCCTCTCGGTGCCGTCCTGGGTCTCCAGCAGGCCCCTCAGCAGCCCCGGTGGAGCCCCGCCCTTCTGAAACGTGTGCTACATTTCCAGGTGCTGCCGCTGTGGCCCAGTCCGCCGCCAGTGCCAGCTCGTTAGCGCTCACAGCCTGGTGGAGCTGGCAGCTGGCATCATTAAACTTCAAACCGGCTTTCGACCCGGGGTGCCGCTGCAGGGAGAGACCGCCCGCTCATCCGCCTGCCAACAGCTGATTAGAGCCACGCTGACACCAGCAACCAGACTCCATCCACATGCTATCCAAACAGCATTTCCACACAATATCGACTACGCCACAAACTATCCAAACAAGAACCAGACATCAAAACCACCCCTCAGGACAAACAGGCATGAAACTGAAATATCATCCTGTCACATTCAAACTTAAGTCAGCATGCATCATGAGCAAAGACACATTCTGGTGACTTGGCAGGAAGGTTGAGCAGGACTAAAGCTATCCCTAACAATTAGTGTTCATGCTGAGAAAACAGTTGGACCCTCATAACCTTGATGGAATAATGGACTCTAAATGAAGTGTTTAACACAGCAGCAATGTTTGTCTTATTCCACATTGAAAATCTAATTTGAATACTTTTCTGTCAGTCTGGGTCAGAAATATTTTGTCTGTAATAAACAAACAAAATATGGCCTTGGCCTTAAAGAACCGGCGTGTAAGATATAGTGGCATATAGTGGTGAAACTGCGGATCACAAATTGTTGAGCCCCCCTAAAATTTCATTAAGCTCCCTCAAACAATCAGAGGGAGGTCAAGCTGCGGCAAATGCTAAAAGTGATGCTAAGGCTTAGGTGGACACATCCTTCAAGTCTGAGGCTAATGCTAACGAAGAGGCTAATGCTAAGATTAAGACTCATGCAAACATTAACGCCAAATGTATGGCTAGCTTAACTCCAGTGTTTAAAAAATCAGTTTGCATGTGCATCAGTGTTGCATTACGGGTAAACATTCAAATGAACAAATTGCATTGAATCTGTAGCTACTGCTAATGCTGAGGCTAATGATGAAGCTAGAGCTAAAGTCAATGCCAATGCTGATGCTAATAGTAAGGCTAAAGCTGAAGCTAAGGCCAAGGCTAATGATAATGATAAGGCTAATGATAATGCTAAGGCTAATGATGAGGTTAAAGGTAAAGCTGAAGCTAAAGTCAATGCTAATGTTAAGGCAGGGGTGTCCAAACTATTCCACAAAGGTGGAATTCCACAGTGGCTGCAGGTTTTTGTTCCAACCAAGCAGCAGCAAACCAGATTTGACTAACTCAATCAACTGGTCTCAGTCTTCAGACAGCTGATTGGTCAAACTGTGTGCTCCTGGCTGGTTGGAACAAAAACCTGAGGAATGATATGATATCCATGTGTTAAGGCAAAAGCTAAATCTGAGGCTAATGCTAATGTTGAAGCTAAAGGTAAATCTGAGGCTAATGCTAATGTTGAAGCTAAAGGTAAATCTCAGGCTAATGCTAATGTTGAGGTTAAAGGTAAATCTCAGGCTAATGCTAAGACTGATGCTAAGGCTAAGGTCAAGGTTAAAGGTAACGCTAATACTAAGGCTGAGGCTTCTATCAATTCACCAAATGCAATTTTGTTGGGAGAAAGCCATTGAAATCCAGGGTTAGGGTTAGCCCCACTGCCCCTGCTGGTTGGTGCAGTGTGTAGTGTTGTGTTGTGTTATGTTAAGTTGGCTGTCTTTGTGAGTGCTCTTCTGTCTCTTTATGTTAGCCAAGAGATAGACTGGTACCCGCCCCTTGCCCACTGACAGCTGGAACAGGCTCCAGCTCCCTGTTGTCCTGGAGCCCAGGACAGGAGTGAGTTAAGAAAATGGATGGATGGATAAACTAGTCTGTGATATCTGTACATTAAGTTCATTAAGATCCATTATTAAACACTGCTAACATCTCCTCCAATAATTCAGAGCTGTTTTAAGTTATCTTATTATTTCCTGTTAATGATTATAATAATTTTTTGCTCTGTTAATTAGACTTATTAAAATAGTTAATGTTCACTCAGCAGAGCTGACCTAGAGCTCTCCTCTACTGTCTGGGCTGAACGTGATCATGAGACAGTCATTCAAATATAAAGGAGAATTTTAGTTAAGATCTGAGCTGGTTTATATACTTCTGTGCTTATGTGTTACTTGTGTTTATATACAATGTGCTTATGGGAGACTCTGACAGTTTTTGTGACCTGGCTTCAATTCAACACCTCACCAGCTGAGAATGCTAGAATGGATTAGCACGTTGGCCTGTTAACACCTTTAAAATTGTCTAAATCTAGCATTACTAATACAAACCTTTCTTATTTGAGTCAGTAATGTAATGGTTGGTTAGGCTAAGCTAATTACATTCTGACTGAAACTATAGTCTTCTTATCCAAGTTTTGGTAACAAAGTTAGAAGGATACTTTTGGGAAACACACTGAGCCTTTTGTCCTCTGAAAACTCTCTGAAGAAGTTGTTATGAAAGCAGTGCTGGTCCTCTGTTCTCTGTCGTCTGATCCCCAAATCGTCAATTACAGACATGATCTCGGAGTATTCCCAGGGTATCATTTTCTTTACAGATATTGCCTCCAAATAGATTGTTGGCTGGTTTATGTTCATGTTTTGCCTTCCGTTCAAATGATGGAAAAAGATTTAATTTGCACTCAATCAGGCTCAGGTATGTGGCAGTGCGCCCATACCCTTACCAAATCCCAGTGACGCACACGAACACAGGTCCCTGTGGAACCACAAACTGGTTCGTGCTCCATTATCATCCCTTTGTTTCCTTACATGTCTGTTCTTTTTTCTTTCACTGCCAAGCAGCAGCACAGACCTGATCATTTCCACTGTGATTGAGTCATGAATGATAACGGCTTGATAATTTCGCCAAAATTGCTCTCGTTAGATTCATTTCATGTTCTCTGGTAATTGAGAAGCTTTTTTTTGTTGGTCTAGATAATACCAAACTGTTCAACTGACAGCTTTTACACATCCTCAGCTTTCATATTTTCACAGCTGATTTCTTTAGGCCAGTGAAAAAAAAAACTCTTTTTTTTTCTGTGGTCGGAAAAAATTTTCCATTAAGTCAATGTATTATCATACTGCAAGGCTTTAACAGAAGCCTAAAATGCTTCTGAGTCTATACCGTCCTGTGATTTAGGAGTGACCTCCGTGATACCCTGCAGCTTATCAGACAGCTGTCGAGGAACTTTGGCTCTCCCTTTGGGGTCCAGGTTGTTTTATTAATCGTCCACTCTGTCACTTCAGCTTCTGCCTTAAGCAGGCCACTCTGTTCCAGTAAAACACCACCATCTTAGGAGTCTGTTATTTAAATATTGATAACTAACTTTCTTTATCACTGAAAGCTACAATCACAACTCTCTCCCAGAGAATCCATTAATGTGCTCTAAAAATACCTCTGGGACCAGCACGGCCTGCTCGGAGGAGAAACAGCCCATTTAAACTGAATTTGGAGAGAAGACCTTCGTCATAATTCAGCCAATGCTGTTAATGAACACAGGCTCCTACAAATATCAAGGCTGGTAAAAAAAAAAAAAAATAAATAAATCAAACTGAGATGAATTTATTAATAGAGAGCAGACATGAAGTCTGAATGAGCTGCAGTTTGAATGTACTCCTGCCTCTTTCATTTAGATGAGCTCCTTTTAACAAGAGCTGTGTGTGTCTTACAAACAAATGAGCACCAGGTTAATAAGGGGTCCAGAAGAACAACTGGTGAGGGTGGCTCACTCCTTAAATAATCCCTAATGAGCTCCCTGTGCTTCTTTTGAGACCGCATGCATTGATTTATCACAAAACCAGGGACACAAAGGTCACCTGTGCACCAAATGATGGACTCCAGTATGCTGTGGTTTTGACACGACCCTCTGACCTCTCCACCTTGCATCACAACTCCCTCCTTATCATGCTGTCACAGAGTCCACATGCATCATCCAAAGCACCCCCTTAGGGAAAAATACACTTTCACATCAATATGTAAAACATATCCAATTTGGCTCCTCTCCCTCTCTACTGCTCAGTGAAAAATGAGCTGCTTACATGGAGCCTGCAGTCTTGATCATTTCAAAACTGGCAACCACTGAGAGACCTTGAGAGGGCATGTTTTTGTCTGGAGAAAGAAATGCCTCAACTCAGACAGAACTTCAAAGCAAATATGTAGTTGTTACAAACATCCACCAGGAGTCAGCAGAGTGCTTGTTGGAAAGCCAGGCAGCAGGGCGACCTCTCTCTGTAAGCGGTTGACCCTTGTGGTGCTGGAGGGCTGGGACCGGGCATGGTCCCCGTGTTCGCTTGGCATGGAGCCCTCAGGCTGTGGTGGGAGAGGGAACCTGATGAACTGAAGAAGCAGTGCTGGGACCAGAGCAGAACCTTCGGACTCCATCTGTCGCTTTCTCCACTGCAGAGAAGTGGGAGACGGGGAGAGCCAGAGACAGGTGGGCCCACCCTCCACCAGCTGGCACTGCAACCAGCATCTGCCCAAAGCCAAGACAACTTTCCTGTCTCCTCATCATCGCCTCTCAGACGGCTCAAAGCCTCTTATTTCTCTCCTCGTCATTCTCATCCCCTACTACTCCACTTTCAGTTTTCAGTAATTTTACAATAACAGACGTGCTTACATTTCACTGCACTTCTATTCTGATCAAAGATTGTTACCTTACTGCCTGCCTGTACTGTTTTACAGCAGCCGTCTTCACTTTATAATTTGATGCCGAATCAATGACAACACAAATGAAACGCGGGAAGTCAGCAGAGAGATGTAAACAAAAGACAAATTAGGACAGGAGTTTTACACTTTGAGATGTGAATCGAAGAAAAAAAAGAAAGCATATGTTTTGTTTACTGTGTTCAGGCACAGTGAGAAATCTGACAAAAAAAGTATTTCTTTCTGTTTTGGTAAACTGATAAAAGGCTTTCGATCCTGTTAGAAGACAGGTTTTTGAGCCTGGTTTATCCTCTGTGTCTTTGGTCTGATTAAGAGTAAATTACAGTCTGTATTTCATTTTGAATACATCCTGTGATGTGATCTACATGTAATGCGACGTGTGTCTGAATCTTGGCTGTGTTGTTTCAAACTGTACCCAGCAAAGTATTAAAAGATATAATCATTTTCTATATCCTTAATGTTTAATAACAGCGTGGCCCAGGTATGTACAGTATCTGACAGCAGGTCTGGTTGAATGATGTAAGACTATCAAACATTTGTCACATTTACAGCAGGTAACACAGGACACACACTCGCAGCACACCTTGCTTCTGAATGACACAACACACACTGTGAAGCCCTCAGCGTGGCACACTGTGAGCACTGCAATACTCAAGTGACACGTGGTTGGGTGATAGCAGCACTTCCTCTACCTCCCTCTTCCTGCCTAATTCTGCTATATCTCTGGTGGACCAGGCTAATTTAGTTGAAAATTGATACAAAGATGAGGATAAAATGTTAAACAAGACAATCCAGCAAGTCTGATTAGGTTGTATGTAGCCAATTAGGCCTACTGGCTCCCATCTGAAGTCCAGTGAGCAGCAACTACAGGCACATTAGCCTACTGGAGAGCTTTTTCGTCTGTCCCATAACATAATTATACCCACGCTGTTACAAGTAATCAGATTCATGTAAGATTTAACGTTCTTTTAATGTGCAGACAAGCAATAAAGGCAAAAGGGCAAAATGCAGTTTGCAGATCTATAATTGCAGCCACAATCATAACACAGGAGAGCTCATGGGTGCGGTTCTCACACTGGCCTAAAATCTGTTTAATCTGAACACATGAAAAGCTGCGGTGACATAGATGAACAGTAATGAGGTCTGAAGGTCCAAAGTGAGACAGCAGATCAATTGAATTGACTTTTTGTGGTTAGCCTCCCACTGATTTGGTTGAACAGATGCGATGGTCAAACTTATTTGCATCCACGTAACAACGTCGATGTATTCTCTTCTCAAGGTTGCTTTTGCTTATGGTCTTTACTTCTACTTTGCCTGTAAATAACATCCCTTGAGTTTTATTGCCTTCAAAAGAAAAAGCAGCCAATTTAAAAGCCTGCTCCATATTTCCTGTAATCTTTGAATACGTTTTAAAGGCAACAGCAGCTGGCGATAGGCTTTACTCAAAATAACATGCAAATGAGATCTTATATATAACATCATAATATCATCATGTGAAAGTTGCTTTCATATCACAGTGGAAAATAAGAGACAGAGCAGGCTTACATTTCATGATCTGAAGTCAGGACAGAATGTAGTGTGCCAGCGTCATAAACAGCAAATGTAAGTTCATCATCCAAAAACATCAGCGGTCACGTAAATGTTCAGAACAATAATCATCGTTTGCCTTCTTATTTATTGTTGCCGTATTGTTTGTATCTCTTTGATCTAAGCTCTCTGTGGAACCCAATGTCCATCTATTCACCATGATTAGCTTTAATAGATGTGCAGTTGGGTTCGTTTAATGACGCAGGTTGTTTGTTGACCAAGCCATGATGCGTTGTTTTATGAAATGTATTAAGCTGCAATAAAGATGCCTGGTTCCCATGATGACTGAAAGGCCACAGATGGACCAAAAGGCATGTATTAACATGCAGCTCTCATTTAAAGGAACTATATTCAGATTTCTCATTTTTTGTTACAAAGCTTGTCATCTCAGTTTAGAGTAACAAAACCAATAAGACCAAATTTAATGGAAATTAATAAAATGCAAGAAACAATCCAGCAAGAAAATATGTGATAATGAGACTGTGTTAAGTTGCATTTATTGGAAAGAAATGAACAGCTCTGGTTTTTAGAAATCCTTGGATGATGTTCACTGCAGTAATAAATGCTATGTGACCAGCTCCCACATCTTGAAGTCAGAGGAAGTTAAATGAGGTGGAAATATGTATTTCAAGGTGTGATAACACACCTCTGTGAGCACATGGTACCATTACAGATGCTCTGGAGCATCTGATTCCTCCTGCAAGTGTCAATATGCACAGAGAGAACAAATTACATGAAGCAAAAATAGGCTTCGGAAAATTCAAAAACCAGAGAACATGATAGTTACACACCAAAAAGAGCCAAATGTCTAAAATGTTTCTATGCTTGGCACCAATGTCAGTGATAAAGAAGGTGTTCATACAGGTGAACTTCTACCACTGGGTTTCCTATATAATAGGGGTGAGAATACAGGACAGTATCAACAGGATAGGATGTAATTACACCATTAATATAATCTAGTTTCTAGATTCCAAAGATTGACCAAATGACTACCCTAGTCACTGTCTCAAAAGATGACAGCCCTAAGCTTTCCAAACAGGCATTTAACATGCATACACACTAAAAATGTGCTGTGATAATGTCAGTGAAATCTTACTCATTAAAAACAACCTAATGCTCGCTGTCACTGCATTGCCATACTCGCACTGTAGCGGAGGAGACAGATGTCCCAAATCTCCCCCTTTCACACTTTTATAAGAGGTCTAATCCCATTGCTAGTTATTGCCTTCATTTGTCTCCAGTATTATCATTACTGCAGGAGATTGGCAGTCCCTCGAGATGGTTTTTGGCGAGGCCCTTTCTTAACTTGAAATTTGTGAGCCAGGCGTGATGGAGGCGCCTCTTGGCACCGCGTGGTACCTATCTTTTGATCATCTGTTATCTCTGACTGAACATATTGGATTATTGATTTGGAGAGGGGAATGTGTTTTTGTAGGCATTGAGAGATATGTGTGGAGAAGCTTAACATACTCATTGTAGCCTAATGGTGACCCTAATAAAATGCTCAATTGGAAGTGGCTCTAATTTGTATGCTTGCATTTGACACATTCCAGAGTGGAGCTGTCCATGGTGCTGAAGTGGATAGTTTTCCACTTTAGATGATATGGCAAGGAGGAAATGTGCTTCAGTGTCAGTTGATTTAAAGAGCAGAAGACAGGAGAACTTTTTTTTTCACTATTTTGTGGTAATTGCTTTTCCCACAATGCAACATAACCAGCAATAGTTTAATACAGCCTGAAGCTGAATCTGGTAATTCCATGTGCACCTCATTTCATTTGTAAGACTAAGACTTGTGAGCAGACTTAAATGTGTGAACAGGTCAGCATAGCATTCAAAGAGCAAACATTTTCCTTAAGCTCACAAATCATTTCTGAACTATAGTCAGACATTCCATAAAAATTATGTGTGCGCACAAACAAAGGGGTAATAAGAAAGATGTTTAATACCGTGGGAGCTACGTTTATGGGTCCTCAGGAGGATCTGTGAATTTGGACAGCCTGAGGACCAACAGAAAGCCAGAGGGGTGGGCGGGGTGGGGGGGGGGGGTGTCAACAGGAGGAGAGGAGCAGGAGGGAATGTGTGGCAGCATGGCAATGAATTGTATTGATATTTCTCCTGGCCTGTGCTTGTGTGTTTGCACATGCATGTGTCCGAGCAGAAACAACAGCCTGCTCTGGCTGCCAAGGCGCATTAATTGTATATCAGTAACTGCCTTTCATTCTTCCCATTTCTCCAATGTCTGGATTCTGCTTCAAGTAATATCATGATTATTTCACAAAGCACAATGAGGGACATATCCACTGGTTTCTATGGTCGCTCTTCATATGGTTGCTATTTATTTAGACTTCTACTTAAAATTTAAACATGCAAGAATTATGATTTTTTTTCCCCTCTTTTAACTAGATTTAGTCCTGCATGGAAACATTTTTCTCCTACCAGGCAGCTCAGATAATTAGAAGAGTATATGTATATTCATGAACTGGGAATACTTTGGATCACTTTTATGTGAAATCATCTCTGTCATTGATTGATACAATCAGACACAGAGATAGCTACTCATAAAAAGTATTTATTTCTGTGACAATTGTCTCTTTCTCTCTCCTGTCTGATGATGAGTTTGAACTTTGAACTTTTATTTTTCTGCACGTTCCCTTGCTGGTGTGTGCTCTTTCTGTTTACTGACATCTCACTGGAACGATAAAAATCAAAGTGTGTCTGGCTGTAAAAAAAAAAAAAAGAATTGCTCATGTCTCCTTTATGGACTGTAGGAAAAGCTGTACTTATTACCTGCCCCGGCTTTCAACACACAGTTGCCTCGATTATATTAGCTGACGGCATGCTGTCAGGAAGCTGGAGAAGCACTGGGGACATGCTCCTACTGTCCCCAGCTGTCTATATGAATTAGTAACACACAGTGCCACTAATGCTACCAGATCACAGTCCTAGGCACTGTAACATCTGTGCACATGTGAGCACATCAGTGTGAGTCTGAGCGTCCTTGAACTTAGCGGGGAAGTTGCCCTAAGGACACTTGCAACTGTCAGACAATCTGTAGGGGTGCTCTCAGGCTTAACCTACAGGAAGAAGCAACATGTTCTTTTATTTACACGTCTGACTGCTGAGTCTTGAGTTTCTTATGTATCAAAGCCCATCTCTGCTATAGACAGGTGGGCTTTGGGTCCTGCCTCTGTTTCTGCTCATCACTTTTTTAAACGATCACTTCCGTCTCCTTTCTTTCTATTTTAGTTTCGGTGTGTTTGTTTATGTCTCTCTCTCTCTCTCCTTCTCTCCCCACACAGCCCTCTTTTTCCTCCTGCAGGCAAACAGAAGAATTGCCAAGAACAGCTCTGTTGGCCTGCTTAGAATTTACATATGTAAATGAGAGCCAATGCTGCTTGTAGGTCTGCAATTAAGCAAACAGCTGAAGCTTACAAACAACGTCAGTCCCCATTGCTTTACCAATAATAGAGTTTCTTGTGCGCTGATTTATGTTGCTAACCCCATTACCTTCCTTTTCCTGCCTTTTTGCAACTGGTTGAAGATAATGTTCTGGACCTGACTCAAGGGCTTTGATCAGTGGAGTAGCACAATGTGTTCAGGAAGAACATTGGAATATTTCCCCAAATACTCCAAGCTTGACTTACATTTTATGCTAAAAGGGTTTCATCAAAGCACTGTAATTGTATTTACATACTGTAATCTACAAAGAAAACAACACTTTTAATAAGCTTCAGCAGTCAAAAGTCATGACCAAGATTTCATACATATTCACTTTATAATGCCCTCAATGCAAGACAACAGCATGCAACCCAAATTTGTGCCATACTTTACATATAAGAAAGTGATCCTCGTCACTGTCAGAATCTTCATCTCGAAGAGGAAATTGTTGTCTGAGGTGCATAGTTTGGGTGATGGATGTGGGGCCATATTGTGCCAAACACACAAGACATTTCAGGGCACAGCAAGATGTCATTTGGAGACAAACACCCACCACTGAGGCAAAGTACTGTTCTGGAATTCATCAGCTTTCAGGATTATGTCAATTACGGCATTCCTCCCCAACACATTATCACTGAAGAAACACCACATTTTCAACTACCATGGGGGCCGCCAGCATTAACACTTAGAGATGTGTCTGGAGAAACACACTCACATGTTTCGTTCTTAATGACTGAAATATCAACCTCTTGTGACAGGTTGTTCCTCTGACATGTTTAAATTCAGCACACTTCCTTGCCACAAGAACCTCAAACCCTGAACCAGGTCCTCATAGACTTCCTCGTAAGACCTTGACATGAAGGTAGAGGTTGACTGCACAATGGCTGTGGTTCCTTGGGGAATAGCCTTATTCAACCCATGTCTGTGAGCAAACATAATTAACATTACTTACATTTTCAGCTGATACAAAACAAGATGGGCATCCTGTGGGAGTCTCGCTGTCACTGTTAGTCCAGTATTAGTTTTAACCCTTGTTTGATCTCTGGAAGTGCATATCTGCGTCATTTCTTCACTCACTCCTGAGCATTCTCTTGGTCTATCTAGATGCTGTTCTTCACTGAGGGGTTAGTAGTTTACAGAGCTTTAAGTTGGGTCATTGAGAGAACAACGAACAGAAAGACACAGAAAGCAGGCTGCATGCTGCTGTGATGATTCTCAGTGGGATGGGCTGCAGGTGTTGCTATGAATATTAATATTTCTCAAAAAACAGCTTTCATTTATCTGGTTTTATATTCCTTAAAGTGGGGATGGTTGGTTGTGTTTCTACGTTTTTATGCACATCTCTGAAACAAGCAAGCAGGCTCGATGAACCTTCATAAGAAACAGCACGTCCTTTAGCTTCATTTAATAACATTAGCAGGTTGTCAACAAAATCTTCATCTGTTAAAAACGTTATTTATAACTATGATGATGTAAAACATAGACTGTGTAGCTTTTACCAAATAAGCTGACGGGTTAACACCATATCAGATAATAGAAATCACATAAATCCAACCCAGTTTCCATCACGGTGTTCCATCTTCCATGAAGAAAAAGTTGGACTTTCTGACTTTCTAACTTCCGGATGCAGCACCAGATAGGATATCTTGTGCCAAACTGGAGTTAAGGAGGTCAGGCTTGTTATTGCTGTTGACTATATGTGTGCTGTTTTGAGGTCACTGTGACCTGCCCCATGTGTGAGGTGTGTGAACATTCTCCAGCATCACCTCCCCCTCTGGATCATTCCTCTGCAGAGGGAATCAAAGGAATGATTCAAAGACTGCTGTTTGGTGGTCAGGGAGTCTCAAGTAGTCGATCCAGGTCATGCATTTTTGTCAGGAACTTCCTTTGGCCTCACACAGACATGCAACTTGTTCATTTGGCAGCAACAGTCTGTGTGATAAAAAAAAAAAAAAGTCAGACAACTTGATTATGCACAACAGTGCCTAATGCAAACAGTTGTGGTGATTAGGGAAACTTTCTGTAGCTACAGATGAAAAACATTGTTTAATTCAAGATCTGCAGGTTTTAATATCATGGTCAGACCACTTGTATTGAAGAAGGCTGATGTGAAAATACTTTTTACAGTGCGCTCAGTGAATCTGTGACATGCTGCTGGCCTCCAGCCATCTCAGGTCATCTCAGTCCAGTTTGTTTACTGTTGTGAGCAATCAGAAAAAACTTGACAAACCCTTTTCATTTGGATACCTCATGATCTGAGGCCTGAACCAGACCTAAAGGTTCTAAATGTGAGAAGAAAAAAACAGCTAATAATGGCTGGAGTATGAGTAGTTTTATTGTGGGATCTCTCAGGGCACAAAATGGACATTGTTGCACACACTACAGCTTCCAGACAGGTGTAGGTGCTGCACCTTATTGTAGTGTGAGTGGGAGGAGCAACGTAAATGGTTGGAAGATTTTTTTAAGACACCTCATTCAAGAAGGAGGGTACATGAATCGTAATCTTTGGTTTGTGCAAAGAATACCTGTGTGGCCCTCTCTGATATACTATGAACAGGAGGCTTTTCACAGCTTCTATTTTCCTGTCTATGAAACTACTATATTTCATGATTTACTACCTTCTCTCGTCTCTGTTGTTTGTTTAACATCTGCTTACTCCTGGGACTTGCCTACCTTCAGTCTTCTTTATTGCTCTTGGTGGAGTCCACTAACCCCTGACAAATTTAGTTTGTTTAGCTGCTAAATACTCAGTTGCTATATTCATCAGATTGCTCCTCATCTGTTTGGCCTGTCTGTTTTTATAAGCTTTTGTGCTGAAAACGCTGTGACGCTGCTGACAGGAAGATGAGAAAAGACACTTGAAAAGAGCGAGAGTCTGGAATCATATCATCCATTGTTAATAGAAAAATATTTATCATATAGCTACTCTAAAGCCTGCCTCACACACATCATTTGATCATTACTGTGTTTTGTCATTTGAATAAGCTTCCTTTGCTTTGATTGTTGGTGTATAAAGCAAAAAAAAAAGGTCATAAAATGGTGAAATTGGATTATGGCACATGATGAGAAATTAGACCTGAGCCTGCTGAGATGTTAAGTGTTACAGTCCCAGACCTTCTCTAATAGCGTGAAATGAGAACAGATCTGTTAAAGCCTCAAAGAACATAGAAATGGGATGGGATTGGCTTTACGCCGTCGTTCATTACCGCCCTCACATTGATAGGCCCTTTATGAGACTTAATTAAAAAGTCGATGGCATCTTTAATGGCCACGGCGAGCCTTGTTTTTCTGTGTTTTTAAACCGCTGGTTCCCTAATGACCAGAGGCAGCCTCATTTAGGGGATGGCAAACAGAAAAATGTTTTGACCTGTGGCATGAGGTCATTATGCCCCAGCTGTGTCAGGAAAACAGATAAGCCTGTTTCTGAGCGTTCTGGCGCGCTTTGGCAGAACATTGCATCAGCTGAAGTCTTTTAAAGAAACCTCACCAAGATGGAGAGGAAGGGGCTCAATGAGCTGACAAACGGAGTGTCTGTTGATAGAAATGCACTCAGTTTGTTCTTCATGCCATGGCTTTTTGGCATTTTGTTTCATGTCCTTGTTTATGTTCTGAATTAGAAACAGAGTGATAGTGCATCATGTTTGAGATGAAGCCAAATGTGTGAAATCCTTGAAAGACAGCCAGTGTCCTTTCTGTCTTCACTGAATTTAATGACTGCAGTTTAAAAGACACAAAGAGGGCCTCTTTGGAGCAAATGGACTGAAACATTTTTATACTGAACTTAATGATGTTTCTTTGTAGGAAGAGTTTTACACCAAATGTTGTATGTGTGTTTCTGTCAAGTGTTGTGTGACTGAAAAGTCTCCACTATGTCTAGTACCCATTTAACCATGTAATATGTCAACACATGTCTACAAGATGTCCTCATAAATACCAGATTTGGTTGGTTGATGTCTGATTGGCATTGACACTGACATAATGAAAGTTAATTTGTACATGAAAGTCCTTCACTATACTTTTAAAAAAAGAAAGTAAATTGTTTTCCTCCCTCTGCTCCTTAATGTGTGTTGTTGTGTTTGCATGTTTCACGCATTTCTACCCTCAAGCTTCTCTATAACTATGCAAAAGTACTGGAGGGGAATCAGTGAGTCAGATTGAGCTGCATAACTCAGCCTCTGTCAGTCTGCAAAAATGATTTCTCATTCTGCACTTTTTATATTGTACTTCTTAATAAAGATAATAATAAAAAAATAAAGATTAATAATGTGAAATCTGCACTACTTTAAACATAACAGTTTGATGCAGATTTTGCATGTGTGTGTGGCATTTTGATTGCAAACATTGCTAACCCTTATTGGTCTTACCTAAACTTTTCACCTTAAAGGTAATTTAAGTAATATTTCCTGACATGAAATGTGAAGTAATTATACCATCAAGCACACCTTGGAGACTAATCCAACACGTTGTATTTAACTCTCTTTTCATAAGCTGTCAGATCCCATAAGGCTTCAGCTGCTGCCTTCCATTGTTAACAATATTTTCCCACCTTGATAGTTTAATGTATTTCCAGCCTGTTTGAGCCTGACATTAGCAAGAGACCAAGCGACAACAGCTCCTCTGTCTCTATCTCTGAAAAAATTATCCTCGTTTGGAGCAGCGAGCCTGTCTTCCAAAGGATGCCTCTAATTGGGGGAGAAAAAGGGCTTCTTTCTGACGGCTCTGGAGATTTCAAATAAAGCCCATTTGCCGATGTTAGGAGTCATTAAACATGTCATTAAATCTGGCTTCTTTGATATAAGTAGATGAGGCTTCAGATCCTATTTGGTCCTGAGGAAGGATGGTGGAATTTAACCCTGCAATACACACACACACACACACACACACACACACACACACACACACACACACACACACACACACACACACACACACACACACACACACACACACACA